>PVKU01003248.1:126846-187079 GCA_004027475.1 Anoura caudifer
TGTGTGTGTGTGTGTGTGTGTGTGTGTGTGTGTGTGAGAGAGAGAGAGAGAGAGAGAGAGAGAGAGAGATCTGAGAGAGAAACATCGATTGGATGCCTCCTGCACGAACCTTGATTGGGGATCAAACCCACCCCCTTGGGATGCACAGGACGATGCTGAAGCCAACCAAGTCGCACCGGCCAAGGCAGGGATGCTCTCTCGTTAGTGACCTTGAATCAGCTGTGGCTACCCGTCTGTTTTTTGTTGCACCATTTTCAGTAGCTCCAGCAAGGATTTCTCTAAGAATCCCGTCACACGGGATAAGTTCTGTACCATTTTGGTCCATCACCCACCATGATTCCTCAAGCCCTGTTCTGTCTTTCTCATTTTTTTTGTTGTTGTTCCCACTGACAGCTTTGTCATCGTGCCTTAAGGACTGTTCCGACGCCCCCAGTCTCTTCATCCCGAAATTCTTGCAGGCACCTTAGGAAATCAAATACGATTGGCCCTGAAGCAATGTGGGTGTGTATGGGCTCTGACACCCCTTCCCTAGTCAAAAATGCGTGTGTGACTTTGGACATCCTGAAATCTTAACTGCTAATAACCTACGGTTGATCCGAAGGCTGAGCAATCCCACAAACAGTCAGTGAACACATATTTTGTATGGTATGCGTGTTATATAGAGCATCCTTAAAATAGCAGGAGCCAGAGAAAAGAACATTTTATTAGGAACATCATAAGAAAGAAAAAAATGCATGTATAATACTGGTCTGTATTTGTCCATATTGAAGTTCACATCATCTATTAATAAGGGGGAACTGTCTGTCTGTACCTACATAAACATTGTCTTATATGGTAGAAAACTCTACTATAAGTATTACTAATGCTGGAAACCAAAAATGAAAAGATAACTAAAAGGAAAGTTCGTATTTATTTATATGTTTCTGCATTGATTACAGAGAAGGAGCAATACGACTGTTTGATGGTAGCTGAGAATAATCAATGTGATTGCTTCATGGCAATAAAGAACCCATCAAAAAGTTTTCCTATATATTTATTTAAGCATCTGCCTGTAAGTGGATCTGAAGTGGATGCTTCAAACCTACATTGTTCAAGGGTCCACTGTTCACCAAATCCATCAAAGTTTCCACCATAAGTCTGTGCGGAATCTCCGTAAAATATTATATCTGGCATTCACTTCATCACCCTCAAAATAAAATTGATTCCTTTTAGATGCTAACAGTTAAGAGGATTAAAAGCTGTTCTTTCAAAAACTGAATTCTAACCTATTTTCTTCAGCTATGTTGATCATGGTATGTTCTAGGGTCATAGATTGAAAACGGTTAGCATTTGATACATTTTTTTTTGTGGTAGGCTGGGGAAGGAGTTTTTACAAAGTTGTTGGGCAAACTTACCGTTATTAACAACATGGCTTTGCAGAAGCAAATACAGGATTTTCTTCCAAACAAATGCCTCCGAGTTCAGCCCTGCAGGCAATGCACACAAGCATTCATGAACTCGAAACCCTACCAGGCTCAGGAGTCGTGTTCCAGCGCAACACGGGCAGGCCGTGATTGGGGTCACGGAATGCACGGCATCCCCAGGGCTGCGGGCGTATCTTGGAACTCCCCCAGCCTCGGGTAACATTTCTCCCTTCAGCGGCAAATCATTTCGGCCTAAAATCAAAATTAGTGAGAAAATGCTTTCAACCCTATTTTATAACCACCGGCACTAATTTGCTTTTCAATATTGATTAACACTCAGCTGTACGCTGCTTCTAAAAGGTTTAAAATATTGTGTTATGACAGGTTCTGGTGACAACATCAGACACCATATTTTTTTAAAAGCGATTTTTGTTGTGTTTTATGAATGAGTCCTTTGATTCTTTGGAAAGCAAATGAATCTATCGGGGTATATGCGGAATTAGAAAATCAGGATGTTTCCAAAATGATTACATGCTAAACTCCAGTGACTAAAATAAAGATTGTATTTATCCACAAATTAATGGATCTTTTAAATGAAATATCCTATCATTTTGAAACACTGTCATTATCTAATTCTAATTAATTTTCCACATGATTACAAAGAGTTCCAGTTTTTTCAATTCCCAATTATATGGATGTCTTTCCCAGCAAATTTGAATAATATCACGCAACATAAAAAAACTAATCAAAATATGAGTGCTGCATGCAAAGGTTTGAGATCACCAGCATCTTACCCATATATTTTTGTAGAGCACGGGCCCTGCTGGCTTATTTGTGGATTTATTTTTAATGTTTTTAGGTTTCATTTACGCTGTACATTCCATGTTTTTTTTTTATTGTCAATATAAACTTAACTTGTAAATGGTTAAATGTTAAATAGTCACTGCTTGCCAAGTCTTTGCACTGAACATAAATAGACATGCATAGAGGTCTAGGTTGTTTCCTCTCCCTTTTCTCCTACGTTGTTTTTTGTAGCCAATACTCCGGGCTCTCTAGCACATGCATATTCTTTTCTTGTCTTGTAGTTTGTGGAAGGCTGATCCTGTTTGAATACCCTGCCTTTCAAAGCTCACGCTGTCTGCAGTCCAGGGGAGAAGACTCCTTAGTGTCGGTCATGTGAGAGATTCTTACTTTCCTTTGGTCGTGAATAACTTAGGAAACACCATGATATTGATTTCTTTTTTTAAATATTATATGTATTTATTTTTAGAGAGAGAGGAGAAGGGTTAGAGAAAGAGAGGAAGAGAAACGTCAATGTGAGGTTGCTTCTCATGCTCCCCCTACTGGGGACCTGGCTCGCAATCCAGGCATGTGCCTTGATTGGGAATCGAACCAGCGACTCTTCGGTGGGATGGAAAAAGAGCAACACCGATCAGTTGCTTCCCAAAGGCATCCCCACCAAGGATAGAACCTCCAACCGTTGGATACATGGGGTGATGCTCCAACCAATTCAGCCACCTGGTCAGGACTTTTGTTACATTTTCGTTTGATTCAGATATGATTTTTGTCTTAACCTTTTTCCAATACAATAAATGCATGCATTTGAAAGGGTGCATCATCTTAGGGGAAACAGAATATCTCTGGGTGCCTTGGGATAGGAAAGCTGGGTGCGATTTGTGATAAGCCTCCAGGCGGTTGAATCTGTCTGTGGGTATCTCATAGCAAAGTGCCCGGAGATTTTTCTCTCACTGAAAGAAAAAAAGGTGGGAGCTTAGAGACACCCTCTCTGAGCCAGCCGGTCACAATGGGCTCCTTTCCTGCGTTTCAAATGCAGCTCTTGTTGGCTCTTTAGTTCTTCAAACAGCAGCCCCTTGAGAGGGAGCTTACGATAGAGAACTCAGCCTGAGCTTCTCTCGGATGGTTTTGTGCATGTCTTTCATCGCTGGATTGCACAGCCCTGGTGTTAGTGCCGATCCCGATTGGGCACACAGGAAGTGAGGCGTAGACTGAATGCGTGTTTCACCTGTCAGTGCGTGAATGGGGGGGAGCCGCCGGATTTCCGAGGACCTAGCTTTCTTTCTAAGCCATCCTACTGTGGTTCCGTGGGCCGCCCTGCCTCCGCACGCTGCGAACCCTGATTCCATTACAATTTTAATCTTCATCTTGGTTTTCCTTCAGGCTAAATCCATTTCTCGTGACATAAATAAGTGATGAGGCCAGCATAGTCGTAATATGATTTACAATTATAAAAATGAAAGGGACCATTTCTACACATAAGAGAAGGGAAACTATAGCTTTTTGGGTTGGGGAGAGGGAAGCGCTGCTTGCTCACAGCTGTGAGGCACCTCATTTTTTTCTTTCAAACCATTTCTTGAGGTTTCGGATTCGCTATGAAAAATCCACTCCGCCCGTTCAACCTTTCAGTTGGGAAACAGGTAAGCGCCCACCTTCATCAAAAGGCCCTGTAATTTTTGGCACTTCGTACCATCCCTGCACCTGATTCTCATCCCAGCAGGCACCTGGTGCAATGTGAGTGCCGGGTGAAAGAAGGAAGAACGAGGGAGGCAGAGTGACCACGTGCGAATCGGGGAGAAAAATGAAGAGCTGTTCGGGGCCTGCTCATCCTAAATCACAGGGGCGAACAAAAGGTTTTACACAGGCGAATTCTATTCATAGTTCCGATGTGTTTGGCAACATCATGGAGGAGCTAGTGAGAGAAAAGCAGAGAACACTTGGATTAGCCAAGGCAGGGAGCCCCCTGGTAAATGCAAGCAAGAGGAAGACAAAAGGAGGAAGAAACATGAGAGAAATTCAAAAGGCTAAAAAGCTTGAGGCGAGTCCAGGACGGGCGATTGTGGGCATCTTTCACTGAATTGGCTGTGTGTTGTTATGGGCAACAGTGAGGGAGGAAACATGAAACATTCCACCTTGTCCATAAGACGGAACACCTCTGATTCCATCTCTAATTAGGCAAAGACAGAACATATCTCCAAGCTTTTTGTTTTGTTTTGTTTTGTTTTTTTGCTTTCAAAGGAGAGCACAGAGAAGATTGTACATGTATGTTAATGTCCGTAAAGAGAGAATGAGTATTCTTTTAAACTGGAGAAAAAAAGTCCATTCAGCACAGTGAGCAGAAAATGAACTGAGTCAGGTATTTTATTTTTTTTTTGAACAAGAGGAGTTCATACATAATATTCCCCAAAACTGGTCCAGGAGGTAGAATTCACAGGCAAATCTTGGGGTTTTGAAAAAGCAAAGAGGAGAGAGACTTTTGAGAAAAGTAACGACACAATATTTCCGATGCATCTCGTCAGAGAACACTAGAGAATGAGTAAACATGATTCACAGGCTGCGACAGAGGAAGAGCTGGTTTTTATTTTAATCACAGCTGGAACGGTTTATTCAGTTTCCTGAGCTTATGGAAACCTGCCAGCTCATTGGAGAACACAGGCAGGCATGTGGACAAGAAGCGCATTTTACAGGATATACTCCTTTTCCGTGAGTTCAGCTGAGACGAAAACAGACTAGGGAGGGAAGCACAAAATCTGCCAGTGCATCTTGACTACATTTTCTAGAATTCCAGGGACCGTCCCTATTCCTCCTTAAAGGCACCCATTTAAAGGTCCAGGCCACTTTTAAGAATACATGTAACAACGGCAGAAGTTTCACAATCATCCCTTTCCGTGGCCCCCGTCCTCGGCATATCAAATAACAGGTACCAATCCCCCAATCGGCTTTCAAGAGTCCACACCTGCCACGGAGAGAAACGAACTCAGATCATATCATCTTGGCCCATTTTGGGCAGCCAAAGCGGCCCCTGCCAGGCAGTGCAAGGTGATAATCCATCCTGAGCTGAGAGTATTCTCCACTGATCAGCAGGTAGGGTCATCTGCTTTGCCCTCCAGGTTGCCTCCCGTTTTTATAAGTGCTGCCTTCTGACACTCTTAGGCAAACACAGAGGCTTTGTGGCTCAGGAAACACCGGCCACCAGCAGGGTCATTGGGAAATGCCCCCACTGGCGATGAAGAGTCCCGGGCGAGGAAGGAGCAGAGAGGAATGTAAGAGCCACATTGAAATGATGCACCCTTTCCCCTTCCTTCTTTCAAAGGTTGCCCACGGCAACGGCTGCCAATGGTGGGTACGTTTGATGGAAATTCCTCCCCCTCCACCTTCCATCTGACACATTTCACATATTAAAAACCAAAATAGCAGTCCGTCCACATAAAGACTTTGGAGAACACCAGTTGAAAACCCGTTCACTTTTTAATATGAAGAGTCCATTTTTTAAAAAAATAAATGCTTTAAAATTCCACCGACATTGTCTTTAAGGATGCTTTGCTGTGCTCAAAGAAAGGTGAGTATTTTCCTAGGAAAACCTTGCCCAAACATTTCTGAAAGACAGATTCAACTTTCCTCTGTATCCTGGAGGGTTTGTTTGCAAATTAACCCACGCAGTGGAAGGTTGTACATAAAATGGGTTGTGCTGAAGTGGCTAGTTCAGCTGACTTCTGGAGGTCTGATCTTAATTCTGCTTACTGAAAGGCGGTCTCGGGAGGAGAAAGTTTCTATTGTGCGAAAAGAAAGAAGACACGCTGGTCTTTCAGTCCTCAAAATTTCTCTTTCCAGGGTGGGTCAATAATCATTTTTGCAGGGTGATTACTTTGTTGTCCTAGCAGATTGGTCACCCCGATAGAACTACACAACCTATAGTAATTCTGAATACAGACGGTACATCTTTAGATGGTTCAAGTAATGATTTTTTTTTCAATTTACAATGTTCAGAAAGCAATATTTATTCAGTAGACAATTCATAGGTTTATAGACATGGACAGCAGTGTGGTGACTACCAGAGGGAGTGGGGTGAGGGGAAGCAAGAAAGGTGAAGAGGGATAAACAGTCATAGAAGGAGACTTGACTTGGGGTGGTGAACACACAATACAACGTACAGGTGATGTACTGCAGAATTGTACACCTGAAACGTATATAATATTCTATTAATCAATGTAAGCCAACAAGTTGAACAAATAATTTTTTAAATTACAAACAGCCCTGGCTGGTGTGGCTCAGTGAATTGAGCACTGAACTGAGAAGCAAAGGGTCGCTGGTTTGATTCCCAGTCGAAGTACATGGGTTGCAGGCCAGGTCCCCAGTAGGGGGTACACAAGAGGCAGCCACACATTGATGTTTCTCTCCCTCTCTTTCTCCCTCCCTGCCCCTCTGTCTAAAAAATAAATAAAGAAAGAATTAAAAAAAGAATAGTCGTAGTTTAAAAAATAAAAAATAAAAACTTCATCTATGAAGTAATAGCAAATTCAAAGATTTTTTAAAATAAAAGAATGTTCTTCAAAATAGGGAAAAAAAAAGCAATCGTACTTTGCATTGTGAACACTGACCTTTCCCTGGGTGAGTGGTCTGCGGTGGGAGGCTCCCGGGCATTGCTGGGCAGAGACAACGAGGTGATCGAGCGGTACCCCGTTGTGAGCGAATGCAAGCGTTCCGTGCATTTAAGGTCAGCAAGGCGGAGCTATGACGTGTGGTAGGTTAGGTGTTCTCCCTGTATTTTCAACTCGCGATATTTTCAACTGACGACGGGTGTATCCGCACGTAACCCAGGCCTGAGTCCAAGGGCATCTGCCCTTGCCTTCATTGACTATGAACTTGTAGATGATGGAGGAGGAGATTGGACATTCACACGTTTTACCTTCTGGCATTTTAATAGCGACTTAATAATCTGCTAGGCAATTGGTTGCATTATGTCACGTCATCTTGTTTTACAACTCCATCAGCATATTCTCTCTACGTTATATATCGATATAACGTATATCGATATAAGTGTGAGCTGGTATGTGGGTCACAAAGCCCTTGACACTTGGGGCTGTATCTCTCTTCGTAATGATTTGATGAACTGATGAGGGACAGCTTCTTAACTTGGTGCCTGCTACACAACATTCACTCAGGGGCTGATAGCAAAATTCTTCCAAGAAATCGGAAGGCCCACAGCTTAAGCTATTGTCCTTGTGCTGTTTACTTATTTATGCATGTTGTTTATTATTAATAAACAGCTTTCAACTGCCTACTACATGATAGATCTCTGGTGTAGAAATATGAGCAAGTCTTAGTAACCGACCTCAACAGCTGAACACTCATCTAAAAAAATCAGAGTAGATAGAATTAGCAAATGTTCATTATTTAGTCATGTCCAGGGAGCTGTTAATGGAACAGAAAGTCGAGGAAACATGTGACATGTCATATTCTATCTTCTCCAAGTCCCTAACAACCAAGCGCCTACAAGGCTCACTTCTTGGAATGGTATTGGTATCTGGGAGCTTTGGGGCCAGGTTTTCCTTAATCCTGTAGACCACAGCTACAGCACAGACAATATCTGATACATCGTAGGTATGCAGGAAATGATTTGTTAAATACCACATATTTTTCTATGAATACAGTGATACATGTTCATATAGAAAATCAGACAAATTAGGAGGAACAGACTTCATTTCCCTGTATTACTCTCTACAATAGCATTGGTGCATCCAGTGGCCCTATTTTGTCTATTGTGCTTCTACACAGACCACCTCATATTCTGCACAAAGGAGAGAATGTATGTCTTCTAAGGGGGAAGCCAGGAAAAAAATGATAGTAAAATCCCAAATCGTGGACGAGTTCGTGTCTCCCCCGTTAAATGTATCCAGGGCTGGAGGGTGTTATGATATGCATTATTCCATGAAAAAAAATATGACTCTACTTCCTTATAAGCCATAAGATATTCCATTTGTTTAAAAAAATATGTATTAAACACTCCCAATTGCCCAGAACTGCTCGGTGTCAGGAGCAAAAATGTACAACTCATTAGTTGTAATGGTTGTCAAGGAACATGTATAAAGGACACAGGGACAAAGCCAAAGGGAGGTAGGATTGAGGGTGGGAGGTGGGGATGGCTGGGTGGGAGGAATGATGGAGGGAAAAAGGAAACAATGTGGTACTTGAACATCAATACAAAAAGATAGAAAAGACTATTGGAATTGGCAATCATCTTGGCTTCCGGTAGGCACTGTGCAAATGCAGGTGAGTTCTGCTTCTAATTCAACAGGCCCTTGAGACCTGTTATTGTTTCCGCAGGAGGAACCACGATAAACCAGTGACAAGATCTCTTTGCTTGACATTTTCATTCGTATTTTTATCATTTTTATAATTATTTTTATATTCAGGGGAGAGAGGAGAGCTCTCATGCATCTCCATATAGCATTGATTTTATTCCTCAAAATGTGAGTTTAATCTGGTTACTTTCTTGTTCACCTGGCTGTTGGGCTTGGTCATTACCTCCGTATTGATCTCCAATGGAAGCCATGGGACCGTCTGTGGAAGAAGACCTTCAACTCATCACACGCTTGGCTGACAGGACACCTTTTGCTTGACCCACACAAAACTGCCTTCATTTGCTTTTCAACTTGTAGGACATTAGCTTTTCTGAGACAATACCTTCTTACAATTCCTCTCCTTGGAGTTACTGTATTGCTACAATGGAATATAGGTGGTCAGAGGAATAAAATACATCTAAACACAGATTACAGGTGAAATTCAGTAACATATTCATAAAAAAATAATATATAGTGATCCAAAGAATTTAGCCAGGGTGCATCCTAATAATATCCATTAAACATTGCAATATATTAAATGAAAAGTAAGTCCTAAAATATTACAAATAGTGTAAACCACTTTAAAATCCAAGCTTAAAATGGCGTCTTAAAGAATAGGTACGTAAGTCCTGTCTAGGCAACGAAATGATGCAGAGAGAGGTCTACAGTGACAATTTAAGTCAGCGGAAGCAGGGGATTGAAATGAAGACCGTATCTCAAGCAATATACGTTATTGTCATGTTATGTGTGCGTGTGTTGGGTAACGCGTGGAAGGAAAAAGGAGAAACGGAGGGAGCCATGAAGGAAGACAGGAAGAAAGAGAAAAGAAAGAAGGGAAGTAGGAAGGGAAAAGAACGAAAAGAAGGAAGGAAAAAAGTAAGAACGGAAAGCAAGGGGACAATTCACAGGCTGATCCTGAGAGTATGTCGTTGTAACTCGGGAATTAGCAGTGATTCGGTTCCACGTAATGAGCTCAAATGAAAAGGGGGTGCGATAGCAATGAAAAGTATTCAAGGGATGGGCATTCTGATATGAAGAGGATCTTCAGATGTGATAATTCTCTAGCAGGCTGGAAACCTGAGAAACCCGTCTCTGTCCAGTAATTTCTCACAGTCTGCGAAATGAGAGTACTACAACAAAAATGAAGTTGTGTGCATGAAGAGCTGTTTTGGGGAAAAAAAGGCTTTAACCTGCAGCCTGAGTGTGCTGTGCGTGCCTGTGTGAGTTCACATCTTACGCCCCCTTTTTCCTGCTACCGGTGGTCGTTACTGGTCATCAAGATCGTACTAACACACTTGCAGAATCCAGTGATGGTACCTCACGGTCATTTTTGTTTGAAGTCCTCGAGATTCAAGTAACGGCAACTATGCGTTTCATCTTGTGAAACTTTCTTGTATTACACTTTATTTGTTTAAGCATACAGAAATGTTTTAACTCGTGCATGAATTTATCCGTGCGTAAGATTGCCAGTAACCACAGAATTTCCCCGACTTTCATGAATTCCACAATTTAACTCAAACAGCTGCAGCAGGTGTGTAATTTCTTTTGTACTTTATGATCCCACAGTAAAAGCATTTTTTATTTTGATGGCCTCATGGGATGTCTCTTGGGGACGCCTGGTTTCCACGTTGCGAATCCCGATTAATGCAAATATAACTAATTTAACCAGCCCCCTGCCAGTCTCCCTGTTCTATTTTAAGAAATTGGATGGACAAGCTGGTAATTGCATGGGACATGGGCCTTCCATCAACTCAGCGGCAAGCTGCGCTGCAATGATTCCCGGAGCACCATGGTAATTCATCTCTGACTTCCCATAAGACAATACCTCTGCACCCCCCAGGGGCCCCTCCCCCCAGCCATTAACCTCTTCCAGGAAAGGCCGAGTTAGCTCACGAGCACAAACCTGCAATTGTACCTTCTGGAATTTTATAGGTGCTCCTGCCAAAGGCTGCCCCAAAGCCAACGTAACTTCCCCCCTTGGAGGAGAGTCAGATCGATTACCTCGCACCCCCTCCCTGCTGGCCCCATGCGGGGAGAAGCCATCAGTCCAATTCTAGTGACACATTTTCTTCAAACCACCGTCACTTTGCCTGGACCAGTAGTTTTAGCATTTACTTATCACATTTTTTTAATGTGATAAGTGAAGATTTTATTTAGGGTTCCTCTCAGCATGGTGATGATGGTAGAGAAAAACATTTAACGAGAGATAACTGGTCCAGACTCTAGACATTCAGGATGGTGACCTTCTGAGAACGTGACAGGTACCCTGAAAAGATGATGCAGAGCCAGACAAGGGGAGGCATCCTGATTAACAGTAAATACAACATTTCCCAATCAATGATTCTATCAATTGAGACACAGGAAGATGGGATGCAAGTTTTGTCAAGAGACTCCCAATCATGATGAAATCCAGAAGATGGAAAGGTGTGTTTTCCACTGATACCGAAATAGGAGCTGTGTCTCAGGAGACTCCACCGCTCATAACACGCATTGCACGTCACCTGGCATGTCGGTCTTTGGTTTGTTGGGGTCTCGCCCTCTGACCCGTCTTGGATGTCTTCTGTGTCTGCCAGGATGATTGAACAATGATGCTCTTTCTCAAGGTATTGCCTATGTCAGGCTCTGCGCTGTACACTGCATGCTATCTACTCACCTGGAGAGCAAGTTTAAAAGAAGTAGGTAGGGCGTTTTTCCATTTTTGATCAATGTTGGGGCCGTTCAAGGAGCTGGGCATAGTATACATTCCCCCCACTCTGTAGATGAGAGAAACGTGTGTGCTTTTTTCTAATGTCTGTTTAGGGAAGGAAAGGGGGAAGGAAAGGAAAGGAAAGGAAAGGAAAGGAAAGGAAAGGAAAGGAAAGGAAAGGAAAGGAAAGGAAAGGAAAGGAAAGGAAAGGATGAAAGGAGGGAGGGAGCAGGTAGGTAATAAGAAAGAAGAGAATCATTTTCATTAGTTATCAGCATAATCACCCTGGTTGAGAAGTGCGTCAGAATGGAAACCTTGGGTTCTTGTCTACTGTCTTCATGGTGTCCTCCGACAGGGAGGTAGGGAAGTCTGGTGTTAGCATGGGATGCTGCTATCAACCCTGGTTCTTCTGGGGCAGGAGAGCATCCATTGTCTGAGTTCAGGGCGAAAAGTGGTTAGGAGACAATAGCACTGAGCTCATCTGCGGGGACCCTTCCTACCTGAGATTCTTGTGGCTGTTTAATGGAAAGGCAGGAGAAAACCATCATGGCTTCTGAAAGGAATACTGAGAATGGTGCACAAGAAGAATCGTCAATGGATGGGTTCAGTTTCTCAACAGTGGCAGGGGAACATGGGGTTGATGGGGTGGCCAGTTCTACTCCGACAATGACCTGCAGGGGCTGTGAGCAGACGCTGGGGGGCTCTTGGACCTGGAAAATCAGAATACCACCTACAGCAGGGGTGTCAAACTCATTTTCACCGGGGGCCACATCAACCTTGCAGTTGCCTTCAAAGGGCCAAAATCATTTTAGGACGGTGTAGATGTAACTCCCCCTTAACTGTTAAGGCGTTGAAATTACATTTGGCCCTTTGCAGGCAACCGCAAGGCTGATGTGGCCCCTGGAGAAAATGAGTTTGACACCCCTGACTTACAGAAACATGGAAGCCCCACCCCTGATTGCGACTCGGGACCTGAATCGCATCAGTTGCTTGGCAACACCTTGAACACTCTTTGGGTTGTAAGGCTTCTGAGCTAATCTCCCCTGACATTTCCCTTAATCCAATTAAAATAATTTTTTCCAAAAAGGATGTTAGATGGTGCACATTATCTAAGGGTACTGGACACGAGGGAAGGGAAGAAAGAGAATGTTGGTTGACTTCAAACAAGAACTGAAATTTCAGGGTAGAGAGGACAAGCCCTGATTGGGACCTTAACTTGAAAAACTATAAAACTACTTTTAAACAGTTTCTTCGCCTATGGAGGGTCAGCTCCATATTTGTCAGTGATTCAATTTGGTCATGAATATTCAGTTGGAGGGGTTTCAAGAAATACTCTTTTCTTTCTCTCTCTTTCTTCTTTTCTCCTTCCTTCCTTCCTTCCTTCCTTCCTTCCTTCCTTCCTTCCTTCCTTCCTTCCTTCCTTCCTTCCTTCTCTCTCTCTCTCTCTTTCTTTCTTTCCCAAACCTGCAAGGATGTCTAATGTATTTACAGTACATTGTCAAATGTCTGGGACATAGGGCACCATGTAGAGATCACAAGTGTTGAGCTGACATAGAATGTTGAGTAAGAATTAGTGAATCTGTTGTGTTGTAGTAATCCTGGCTGCATTATACGTCCCCAGAGGAGACCCCTTGCTAATGAGAAGCCCCACCTCTATGCACCCGTGGTTAAAGTAATAACAAAATAAAATAAAGAAGACAGAGGAAACAACACACAGATTGACAGAAGGCATCAAATGGAAGTGAACTTCTACAGCCCCTTGTTTTACCGGCAACCTGAAGTTTAAGGACTTCTGATTTTAGTTATTCAGCTGGGTTATTGCCATAAATCTACAAGATATTTTTTTCAATCCTCACCCAAGGCTTTGTTCATTGCTTCTGGAGAGACGGGAAGGAGGAGAGAGTGAGAAAGAGAAGACTTGGTATGAGAGAGAAGCCTTGGTGTGAGAGAGAAGCCTCGATCACTTGCCTGCCATATGTGGCCAGGGATGAAACCCACAAGCTGGACATGTGTGGTGACCGGGGATGCAACGTACAACTATTCAGCGTACAGGATGATGCTCCAACCAACTGAGCCACCTGGCCAGGGCTACATAAGGCTCTTGTATGTGTATTTCTTCACATTTCAACTTGAGAAAGAAACTTAGGACCTATATAGGATCTGCCAACTACCATGGCCCCAGTCCTCAAACCGCTACTCACCAAAAATTAATTAGCTGCCGCAATACACAAATCATGGGATTTATTCTTGTAGCACACGTTTCCCCAAAATATACACACATACAGAGGAAAGGAAGAGAACCACCTGGGAAATACTTTCATTCTATCACTAAAATATACGTACATAACCTGGGGATTGCATTACTTTTTCGAGCAGTTTGATTTGTAGGAGTGTACAGAATCGAGTTTTGTAGACAAATATAAAATGTGGAACCTGTTTGGAACATAAGTAACTAAGACATACAGCAATGCTGTCTAGCTCCCTGCATTCAAACTGCTGTGCTTTTAGGGAAGGAGCTGGGTGTTTTGGGGGTGAAGGGGTACAACGCTACAGTTAGGGAGACCAACCCTTATGCTACCCAGGGAAGGGGCCAGAGCTATTGTTTGTTTTTTTAAAAAATATTTTATTTATTTATTTATTTATTTTTAGAGAGGGGAAGGGAAGGAGAAAGAGAAATATCAAAGTGTGGTTGCCTCTCACACGCCCCCTGCTGGGGACCTGGCCCGAAGCTCGGGCAAGTGCCGTGACTGGGAATTGAACCAGTGACCCTTTGCTTCACAGGCAGGTGCTCAATCCACTGAGCCACACCAGCCAGGGCACTTTTGTTTGTTTTTATTTGTATTTTTTAACTTTTGCTCATTTGCTAAAGAGTGTTCTGCATACTCATCAGATGACTTTTTTTCATATTTGCTTAAAGATCACTTTGATCTGTCTAAATCAACACAGCCCATGGGAGAGAATTTAGTCTTTCCTTAAAACTTGCAATCTGGGGCTAAATTGCATTCCCCTAAAAAATGCATGTTGAAACCCTGACCCCCATGACATCAGGATGGGACTGTCTTTGGAGATGTGTCTTTTCAGAGGTGATTTAGGTACAGTGGGGTCCCTAGGGTGGCCCTGATCCCACAGGACTGGTATCTTTATAAGAAGAGGAGACGGGGACACAGACATACCCATAGGGATGCCCGTGTGAGGACACAGGGGGAAGATGGCTGTCCACACGCCCAGGAGGGCAGCCTAGGGGGTGCCAGCCCTGCCCTCCCCTGGGTCTTGGATTTTCCAGCCTCCGGGATGTCGAGACAACAATTTGTATTGTGCGCATATTCCTGCATCTCTAGGAAAGTAAAACACCTGCTGACTTGCTCTTTGGAGAAATGCTCCATGTGACAACACATTGTGTGTGTAAAGGAAAGATAATTGTCACCAACGCACACACAACCAGCCTACAAACACACATACACTGTTCCAGAATTGAGTGTTTTGCTCTTTGATTCAAGTCCACCTGCTTCCCAGGAAAAAAAGGTCATTTGAAGCTAGGAATTGCATAAAAGAATAGAGGGTGCGTTTCTCTGTACATTTTTAAAAAGTTAACTACATTTCGGGGGTGAAATATTGCAACTCCAAACAGAGAAGCATATCTTTTAGCAGCCCACAGTCAGCCAAACAACTTCCTGCTAAACAGGAAGCCACACCTGGACACAACTGAGTGGGCGCATCCGAATCCTGGGACGAAATTGGAGAGTCCTTTTAAGGGCTTAGAACGTGGGTGCAATTCGCTAACCAGGGCAGCGGCCCCTTCCCTCTAATCCCCGCAACACGATTACTGTGCCCATGATGAGTGAATACAAATGCACAGCCGGAAGGGACACCACGAAAACACGACATTGAACTTGGCCAGAGCCTTCATGCAGGGATGGCCCCTGTTCTACCCAAATTATCAGGGAGCTTCAAAAATTACGTGGGGCAGTTGGGGACATTGGGCTGTGTTCCTTTCCTGCCCTTTGCAACACAGGGGAAAACACCGAGACGCATAATGGATAATATTTTCTGAGTTTCTGGGGGTAGATTTATTCAAGGCTTTGAAATGGGATGCGTCTTCAAGGAATTGCTTTGGGGTTTCTGATTTTTATCATGAAGGCTTTTTTTTTTTTTTTTTTTTTTTTTTTAAGGAAACCCTAGCGAAATGGTATCGCACCGATAAATACAAAGGGGGTGGGTGATGTTATTATCTACTGAAAGGTGTCCTTGGGCATGCATAATTGTGCGTGTTAACAAACGTGCCGACCCACTAACAATCAGCCAGCCAGGCAAAAATGGGGCCATTCACCTAACACTGGCAATCAAAGAAGGGAAGTACAGAAATGCAAAAGAAATGGGATGGATCTGAAATGCGATAGAAACTCAGGTTAGGAGGGAAAAAAATGCAAGAGCACTCCATGTGTGCCTATGCCTTTTTAAAATTTAAAATCACTTCTCCCGTTGGGTGTATCTTCCGTGGACTTCTTTTTCGTTGGTACTTTTTAAAAATTTTTGTTCAGGTACATTCTGTTGACTTCTTTGCTGAAGATAATTATACATCTTTGAGATCAACGTTCAGATAGTTGCTCAGGTCTCATTCTTACTCCAATTATCTCTAATTTACTTCCTTAGGCACAATTTTTTCATTGCAAATGTTGCATGTCCAGGTGCAGTTTTCAGAGCGGAATTTTCTTTACAGATCAAGGTGGAATTTTTGTCTTACAGTTATATGTTTATCTATAATGCGTAGATACATGCATGAATATATAGGTTTGCACGCATGTATCAGATATGTACTTATTGGCATGTGTTTATGCATACATATAAATTACACATATCATATTATGCACGGTATAAATACGTGCATATACAGGTATGCACATGTGGGTTATAAACTTAAATATTTGTACACATATACTCACAAGTAAATTTGTGAGAAAGTGAAGACTCTGCAATTCTATACAATTTTTAGCTATAGTACAAGTGACTCCGTGAACTTCGGTTCCTACATGGAGATGTCAGGTGCCTTCCCTAAACTAATAAGCATGGAGCCCAAGGGCTCTCTGCATATCTAGGATTCTTTGTGTTGGCTCCACGTCTATTCTAGGAAAAGAAGATGAATTTGTTGCCCGAGATACTTGACCTCAGAAGGTCGCCTTTCACTACAACGACAAAAGCAGCTTGAAGCTTAGCAAACAAAAATGGCAGATGTCTGCTCTTCTTAACGACCGTCCGCGAGGTTGAGCATTAGATGCCTGTGACTTGTCCATCTTCTAACTGAGAGTGATTTGTACGTGAATAAACCCCGGGGGCGGGGATGAACACTGAGGTTAAGACTTGAAACGCAGTGACGTCAGCACGTTTGTCTACCAATGAGGGAATGGTTTTGCTAATGCCACTTAACGAGAGAGAGGCTGCTTAGGGAGTATCATCATAATGGGGAAAAAATAATTTTAAAACCAAACCCAAACCCAAACACAGGAGGTCTAAGGGCTGCGGCTGCCAGATGTCTCAGGTTCGAGGTGAGCCCCTGCCACGCCTGGTTTATGACGTCACACGCACTCTGTCGTCACTCCATCAAGTAGCCCAATCAGGAGGCTTTCTGCCGGAGGTGCTCTGGTTTGAGCCATAAGAAATATTGGTTAAAAACAAACAAACAAACAACTTTTGGCTCGTTCCTTCTTCCTCACCTGGAGCTTCACAGTACAAACTGGACATTGTCCCAAAAGGTGAGTTGGAAGCCAAGAGGCTCCTGAAAGACTCTCGAACCTTGAACATTCTCAGTACCATACACTGTACGTTTTTATCAGCACCAACAACAAAAAAATAACTTTGGGAAATAGGGACCAAGGCCCAAGTTCTCAAGCCTGGGGGATCCATAGACTCACCTCAGGAGCTCCTGGGGATAAGGTACGCGTTCCGGCGTCCGCATAGACCTGGCGAGCCAGAAGCTCCCGCGGGGCCCACGTGGTGCGGAAGGTTCTGCACTGGGGGCTCGGGAGGGTGGGAGGTGTGCAGGCCCACGCGTGGGCCTGGCTTCTGTCAAGCGTGGCCTGCCCGTCACAGCTCGGCCTGCTGTGGCAGGTGATTGAGATGATGGTAGACGGAGGGCCGGAGGCGTCAGCCAGTGACTCAGGTAACTGGGCACCTTCTTACTAAACACGGTCAGCTAATTGCAACAGCAGAGAGAAGCTGCAATGGAGTTAGAGAAATTATCTGGGTATTAAAGGGGTACGTCATATTTTTCCTCCAACTTTCAAACACTGGGGCTCCTCCTAGCTGGATAGCTTAAGTTATTTTATATATATAAAATAACTCATAAATATAATATATTTTTATATATGAGGATATATATATTTATGTATATTTTATATACATTTATATATGTAATTATAACTATAAATATATATTTATATATAATTTCAATATATAATTTCATATATAATTATATAATTTATATAAAATATTTTAGTATATTTTTATATATAATATATTTTTATATTTTTATATTTTATTTTATATATTATATATTATATATAAATATATATTATATACATATTTATATATTTATATATAAAATATTTTAGTATGCATTTAATATATTTGTATATTATATACATTTATATATAATAACTATATATAAAATATATGTGTGTATAATATAATATAATATAATATAATATAATATAATATAACACAATATAATATAATTAATATAATACAGGGTCTGGCCAAAATAAGACTCTCTTGAGTGTGCTTGGTAGGCTAATAATAAGCGTGTAACAATTTATCGCTTTAATTTGAATATTTTACCTAAAATATCATATGGTATGCTTGAGTGTGATATTGTGCTGTTACAGAATTACATGCTTGTTATTTTCCAGTAAAACATTTTGTAATAAAAGGGATGTTGTTTGTGCCAGACCTTGCATAATATAGTATAGTATAATATAATATAATAAATATAATAAAATATAATAAATATAATGTAATGTAATATATAAACTAGCATACTATACTATATCATAATTTAGCAATATAATGTGGAGAGTGTTAAATTGAAATTCTTCACTGAAAATCCCCCAAATCCCCTCCTCTTCCCTTCATGGCCTCAAAGGCAAGCTGGAAAACACGAATGCAGTATGAGCATGCAAATCCCTATTTTTTTTAACACAAAAAATATGCTAGCATCTTCGATTGCAGATCCATAGCTCTTACTGACATTTCCCTTGATGGCAGGATGGATATCAGGGTGTGCCTTTAAACGCGGAGCGGAAATATGGTGGTTTTCCTGTGAAGACAAGGTGCGTGTGGGTGCGTTGATGTTTTAGATTAGGGATGGCAGATGGGGTGAACGGGTGGGGGTATTCCTTACAGGGAACCAGTGGGGTGCAGGGCAGGCTGTAATGGGACTCTCAGATGCTGGTGCACCGTCGATGTGCATCCTTTGCAAAGCATCCTTTGCAAAGCAGATGAACCCTACACGCACAGAGGCATTGTTCTCGGAGGGACCGATTGCTTAAAGAAGGTGGAAACGGGAACCTTTCTTCATCCGCACCACGTCCGAAATGTTACGTTGGCGGGGCAAGTCCACAGGTGAAAATTTCCTAGCGCTCCTGAGTCCTACCTCATCTGAGATGGAGCAATGGGACCCCGATTCAAACACAGAATGGAGCCGGGATTCCTTCAACTGCTCTGGGTCATGCTTCTTCAAATGCTCCCCTCTGTGGTTGAAAGTCAGGCACCTTTTACCAGGCAGACCTGCAGAGAGAAAGCAAAAACTCGACGTTTAACGGTCGCATTTTGCATCCCTGAAACCAACGCCATAGCGTGAGGCTATCACGGAAAACGTCCTACCCGTAAAACATATTTTAGAAGAGCCCAGCAACCTTACGAAGCTATTTTAGTGGGTCATTTAGCCTACTTGCTATTTGTGTCTGGGACATCTTTATTTAATGATGGTGAGGAAAGCAAAAGGCTGGGGGCCAGGAGAACTGGGATAGATTCAGGGCAAAACAGCACAAAGTGTTTTATGCCTTTAATTTTTGTAGCGGAAAATGTATGTCGAAAAATCATTCCAATGCAAATGAGATCCTCCTATCAATGTGGCGAGGAAGCCATTAGTGTAATTGCTGTTGTGTTTTGTTTTTTTTTTTTTTTTTGTCCTTGTACATGGTGAATGCTTTTAAGCCTTTTGAAATAACAACGGTGTTGTAATTATCTTCCAGTCCAGCCTATGGGATGGTCCTCGCTCACCTGACTTTTCCTCGGGTAAACGAGAGACTCTCTGATGAAGCGTGTTACTTGGTAAGGGTTACATTTTGGGCAGCGTTACCTCATCCCGGGGTATTCTCAATGGTAAAGTCAACGGGCTGAGCTCACCTACTGAAAAAACACAGAAGCCAGGAATAGTAGCTAATGCCTTTTTCTTTCCCCGCTGGTTGGGCTGGAGGCGTATAAAATAGTGCCATGATTTCCTTTACTCAGCAGGAAGGATTGTGACTCAGGCATGGCTGTGCATTGGCTGCTGGCTGAGTGGGACATTCACGTTCATGAGCTGGCGTCAGTTAACTAGTTCTTAACAAAGGAAAAGGGAGCAAAGGCAATGAGACATTGAGCTCGGTAAACTAGGGAACAGGAGTCTCTTTGCTTCTCCGGGAAGCTACAGCTTCGTACCCCGGGGGACCACAGCATTGCCCCTCCCAGGGGTAACACACTCCTCCCTCCCCCGTCTGGTACTGGCTTGTTGGGAGGCACGGGGGGGGGGGGGCTTGATCCATCAGTCGAACTAGGGGACATGGACCTGTTAAAAGCCTGTAAAAGTTGGGAAGTTGATTGGTTCTTTTGAAAACGCACCTGGGCCATCTCAAACCCAAACTAATATAATTGCAGGGGACCAAACAAGCTCTCTTTCTCTCTCCCCCCCGCCCCCCGCACACCCACACTCACCCTGTGTGTTCGCACATTCTCTCTTGGCCTGGACCACAGGACCACATGGGTGTAGCCCCTAGCAGAACCCACAGCTGATGGCATGGGCCCCGAAGGACTGAGCTCGAATGTGAAGCGGAAATTCTGGATGCCGGCCTCCGTCTTGGCCTTGCTGAGGACGCGGTTGGACTTTTGCCATTCTGCGATGCAGGGAGATGGGGTGTGGGAAACCCAGGGGGCACATTCCTACCCAAAGAACCCTCGCCACACCACCCTCTCCCACGGGTGGGTCCTTGAACTGATTTCCTCAGGATGCCACGCAAAAGACTCATTTCCACCCAGAACACTGGCGCGTTAAGTGTAGTTGGAACAGAGACTGTAGCAAAAGCAGGACCTTGGCTGCGGCAAATTGCCACTGTGATGGATGAGGATGCCCCACCCTGTGGACTGAGCTCCTGCCTGAGTCCGTGGGGACAGCCTATTGTAGGGGGGCCTCTGAGGAATGCAGTAAAATCCAGGACCTGCTGGCCGTCACTGCCCTAGACCATCAGTAGCACCAGGCACATAAACACACGTGGAAAAGGTGTATGATTTATTGGAGCCGGAAGAGGAAGCCCTTGTCTAGGAGCAAAGTTACACTATCCTAGGAAGCTACCAGCATTGTCCAGCCCTGGTGAGTCCTACCCACTGGTTGGTCCATTGCCAGTGTAGTGAGCTGATCCTCTGAGAGCCTGTAGCTTGACATCCCCTCTCAGCTCCCGTGAGCTCAACGGGAAGCCCTAGTCTTCTGTTTTCCCTGTGACTTGGCACCATTAAAACAAACGCTTATTGCGTCTGTTGCAGGCCCATGGGCTTTGGGCAGGCAGGGGCACCCAGGTGGAGGCGAGGCCCACACTGAGGTTCCAGGATTGGGATTCGAGGGCTTTGCACGTTGAAAGGAGGACGAATCCATCACCGAGTCAGAGTTCAAGGGGAAGGGAAGATACTTAAGGCTGAAACACAGAAGCAAGAGAGGTAACGCCCCCCACACCACCCCAGCTCATGATGGTGGGGCCTCCCCCAGGAGTCTGCCCCTGGTTCTCTGAAGCTACTAGGCTGCTGAATTGGAGAAGATCACAGTTTGGAAGACCTACGACTTTATTGCGACTCTGTCACTTCACGGCACGAAGGGACACAGAGCCTTGGACCCAAGACGCAAGGAGAGTCCAGCTGATGGGTCAAAGTGAGGCTGACTATCTTTCCTTCCAACCGAAATGGGATGCCAGACAAGGACTGTGGGTGGAACACAGATTCGTCAAAATGGAACAGGGGAAACCTCCACGCATTTGGAACCTGGACCAGACCAGGGAAGGAGATGTCAACTTCCGTCCAGAAGCCGCTATGATGGAGAACGTACCCTGGCATGTGTGGCCTCGGGTGAATTTCCTTAAGAATTCCCCCCAAACATTCATATTTTTAACACACTTAAGCACAGGAGAAAGGAAAATAAACAGATGAATTCTGCGGTGAAAGTGGCCACCTAGTATTTTAACGAGATACCCCATATCTTCAGAGTTTCAACTCTGAAATCAGAGGGTCAGCATCAAAGATTGATGGCATGCAGCGAAAACCAAGGCAAATTCGGGATTTTTTTAAAATAAAGAAGTTCCCATATAAAGTTTTGTATCTGAGTCATTTCTATCCTTACCTTTTTAAAAAATTGCTGCTTAACTAGTATTGATCTACTTGTAGGCTGCAAAAATCACAAAAGTTTTACATATATATTCACCTTATTAGGCACACAAGTGGTTACTTGGAAATGACTTTATAGCCACTCATCTTTGGCTTCTTTTCTCATTGTAGAATATTAAATTTTCTGATGATTTTTGTCACCGTTGCCTGTAGAATACATGCTTGTACACAGCTCCGGTTCCAGAGTGCTTCCCTGAAGGAGGCGACCGCTTCTCTCTCATTAGATCCACAGAGGAAAAGCGTGTTTAAAAGAAGCCCAGCCGAGGTCGAGAGAGGCAAGGTTAAAATAACGTAAAGTCTGCATTACCCCACCAGCGAGTTGGCCCAACGGCCCCAGGAATGCAGAGGCCGCGTCTTGGTGGGGACACTCTGTGTTCTCAAGCCTGCAAAGTAATCACTTTAATCCTTAGAGCTGCAGACTGTGTGTGCGTGACCAACGAACACAATTCCGGCCCTAAGTGCTTGCAGCTTGACAGGAAGCATGTTTTCCCCAAGTCACTGCCACCGAGTGGGCAGCCTGGTGGGGGGGTGGGGTGGTCCTGGGGCATCTCCTTGAGTTCTCTTCTTGTGATTTACTTTTCATTATCCTTCAGAGGTCTTTTCGCTCCCACATCAGACAGACCCTCAAGCCCTTGAGCGCAGGGCCTGATGGCGGGTTGTCACTGTCCTTACGCCCTAGAAGAGAACGCGGGCTGTGAGAAGAGTCGCCGTGTGATTCAGGCAGCCTCAGAACACATGGACAGGCTGGCGGGTGAGCCACTCAGCAACTGCACGGAAAAGGGGACTCTGTGGGTCACCTGCTCAGCGGACTTTGCACAGGGGTGGGCGGCAGCCAAGGGAGAGAAATATCTGGTCCCTGCCTGTGGGGCGCACAAAGCCACGGAGGAGAATTGCACGCTCAGAGAGCACCTGGGTGTTCCGAACGACATGCGGTCTCTTGAAGCTCCTGGCTGCCTCCTGAGGATCAACGCCCCAGGAAGGTGGAGAGAGGACAAGAGGGCAGAAGCATACGGGCAGCCCCTGCAGGGCTGCGGGTGGGCGGACAGTCGGAGGACTGGGTTGGCCTGCAGCGGCCCTGCAGGTCTGCGCAGGCTGAACTAAGGGAAGGGGAGCCCTGATGGAGCCTTTTGCTCCCTCCCACCGTAACCGGCTCCTTCCCCTGTCCTGTCTCAGCCCTGGAGGGAGGCAGGCTGCCTCCTGGGTTCAGTCAGGCAGCAGGAAGCTTGAGCTGGGGAGAGGCAGAAGGAAAAGAAAACGAGGTGGTGGGTGGATTCCCCGAAGCACTTACACTGCAGCTCGGAGCTGCCCATTTGGGGATGAAGAGGGACAAGGGGTGTCATTGATACGAGACCCTCACCATGCACTGGCCAAGGATGTTGCCTTCCTGCCCGAGACACCCTCACGCTTGCCATAGGTCCTGAGAGGCCAGGGATGCCTGCAGCTTCGGAAAGCATGTGGTTTTTACAACGAGGCTGAAGTACAAGCAACGGTATCCAAAACAGTGTGTGGGGGTCAGACCATTTTCATTTTCTTTTTTCTTTTTTAAAACTCTCACCTAAAGATATGCTTATTGATGAGCGAGAAAGGGGGGGCGGAGGGAGAGGAAAGGAACATCGATGTAAGAGAAAAACATCGATCCATTGCCTCCCAAATGTGCTCTGACTGGGGATTGAACCCACAACCTCGGGTGTACATGACAACACTCCAAACTACTGAGCCAACTGGCCAAGGCTCCGAGAGACTATTTACAATATTCTCATTTCTTAACCATCCACACTGTTGCAATAATGGATCACGTGTGAGATCATAGAAACCGTCCACAAATACCAAAGACAAAGTTTCATGGAGTCCACACTTTCTTTTTAGCTCTTAATTCCTATTTTATTGACACTGTTGGCTTTAATCGATAGGTTAATACTAAGAAGGTAGATGATGAATTCCTGTGTGTTTAATAGAACATGGCAAAGTGCGGATGGAAATGTCTCAGAGATTACGAGGATAACATCACCGGAATTCTAAAATATTGTTAGAATTAGACAAGAGAGAATACATAACCTATGTTGAAGTGCAACCGGGCTGTGGAGAGAATGAGAGTCTTCTGAAAAAATGTGAATCTGAAAACAAACTTATCTCCAAAACTGTCGATCTATGTGGTCACATACAATCCTAACGAGAACAACAACATGAATCCCAGGAATGCCCAGGGAGGATAAATATAAATAAGAAAAGAAACAGACAACTTACTTTTAAAAAGTACAATTAAGAAATTCAGCACAGACAAGAGTTGTTCTTCGAAAAAGCATCACAAAATTATGCAACACCAGAGATTCCAAGAGATCGGGAGAAAAATCACAAAGGAATAATGACACGTGTCAATTATTTTGCCATGAAACTGAAAACATTTCAAAGAAACGACGCTTTAAATGTCGGAAGGGGTCAGAGCTATTAATCAAGTATATATAGAAAGAGAAGAGAATAGCATCTTAAGTACAAATAAAGTGGATATGTAAGGAGCAGAGAATGTGATTATCAGCGGCTTTGACACACGGGGCAAAGTTGAAGGGTCCATTCAAGTCCGGCTGAGTAAGAAGTAAGAACATGGACAATCTTATGCCTTCAGGGTCATAAAGCGGAGGTTGAACATCTTGCAACAGGTCCAGCTGACTAACAGGGGATGTTCAAGAATAGGTCATCCCTGTTTTATGAAAAAATTGTATATGTACATAAAAGCAATGGAAATAACATGGCCCCAACTCCCGCTTCAAGACTGATATAAGTTTGATACTCCAACCTGACAAAGAGACTGTGAAAAACAGAACAAAACAAAAATGAAAAAAAAAACAACAATTAAATGTATGAATTTTATTTCACACACCCAGAAATGTCATTCACAAGCCTTATTGAACAATATACAAAAATGAGAGTATTTCCTGAGTTAGTGGGGTGATCCCGTGCATGGTGGAGGTTTATTCTTAGAAATTCCAAAAATACAACTTGTCATGGAGTTGGGCTGTGCATGGAAAATATCTAAGCACCTGGATGAAATGAGAAAAAGCACCGATGCTACTTGATGCTCGTATCTCGAAACACTCTGTAACTGGGCACCCACTGGGAATTCCTGAAGGGGTTAAAAAACCATAGAAATGTGATAGAGCAAATATCAGCTTAAAAGTGGGAAGTACATCATCATCAGCGTGTACGAGAGGAGGGGATACATGCGCCCCATTGATGGTATTGTACCTCCCCGAGTTAAGCAGGTACAAATGGATCCGCTGACATCAAGGGTAGCTTTGGTCAGGAAACCAAAGCATTTCACGCGCATTGTCGGGGGTGGGCAACCAAGGGGAACTGACGAATCCTCTTTGGGGAATCGCTTATGCTGAGCTCCGAAACGGGAACATCCACAGAGCCCACCGTGAGCAACTGGACAAACACAACCCTCTGAGAATACGGCAAAAAAAAATACAAGAGTGAAAAATCATCCATCCAACCCGATCACAGACCATCTTAGGCTTTTTTTAGGTGAAAGGGAAAGGAAATCAAAAATATTCCCCCATTTAAGGACCCAGCAATGAAACATTACTTCATTTAAGTGAGGGACGAATACCCTACACAGAACATTCGGGGTGGTGTCTCATGTAAGGGGGAGGTGGGTGAGTGGGGAGCCTATGGAATAAATTAATTTTTGCCTTGGCTCTGCCTGCCTGCGTTCAGTGCTTTGTCTGTCCTAGCTGATAAATAACACCTGAACGCGGAGCACCCGGCAAGAACCAAGGATAACGATGAGGACTCAGCAGATTCTGCCCATCTGCGAGCCTGCACAAGCCAGGGTAACAGTTTTGACGTGGATGTCGTGCCAAAGATTGTGCAGAAGAGGGTATCGCTTCCCCCAGAGCTGATCCCATATTGCGCATTCCTGATACCGCCTTTGGTTCGTTCTGTTGAGAGCACCGAGGATGAATGGTTGGATGTCCGGAGGAGACAAATGTCCCCCGTGGACAGAACCAACACAAAGAGCAGCTCCCCATTTCCAGCCCGACCCCCTTGCTCACACGCGGCGTGCATTTATTTTGGGTGAATGGTAACGCAGCTGGTCTTTCATTATTTTTCATCCTCTGCGCGCCCGTGAAAAAGCTGGTTTGGAGAAACAAGGAAAAATGCCTGGCCCACGCTGAATGCGTTTATATGGCTGTAAAAGGCCTCCCCAAACTAGATCTTTGGAAATGAAAGGAAGATAAGTTTTTTCCAAAGGTTTCCTACTTAATCATTCTGAAACCACCCTTTACTTGTTGGTGAATATTTTCCTGAAGTTGCTATTTTTCAAAGCAATATGTACTTACTGCAGGCTTGTAAACTGTGAAGGAGCCAAGAATAAGAGTTGTGTGCTTTCCACACAACAGCTTTGGCGTCGAGGAAGTTTATGGAAAACGCTGAGATTATTTTATTTTCCTAATGGTATATCTGGCAATTAGAAACCCCTCTGGCCAATAAAGGCTTCAGAAAGTCACTGGGTAATGGGGTCATTGTCCCCTTATTTCTCTACATGAACAAAGCCGGTGCTACATTTAAACAAATTTATTTACCGAGGATGTACACAAATGTTTTAAATGATAGTAGTTTCAAGAAATAGCAATTGTGAACCAGGTGTACGTCAAAACAGAGCAGGTAATAGGTGGTCATTATAAATATCAACGATACAGCCCTGGCTGGTGTGTCTCAGTGGATTGAGTGCTGGCCTGTGAACCAAAGAGTCGCCGGTTCAATTCCCAGTCACGGCACATGCCTGGGTTGCAGGCCAGGTCCTCAGTAGGGGGAGTGCGAGAGGCAACCGCACATTGGTCTTTCTTTCCCTCTCTTTTTCCCTCCCTTCCCCTCTCTCTAAAAATAAATACATAAAATCTTAAAAAAACAGCAACAACAATAGCCAAGATGTGGAAGGAATCAAAGAGCTCAGGAGTAGGCAAGTAAATAAAGAAACTAGTGTGTGTGTGTGTGTGTGTGTGTACACAATGGAATATCAGCCATAAAAAATGAAACCTTACCACTTGCAGTGGGACGGATCATCCTAGAGGGTATTATGCTCAGTGAAATAAGTCAGACGGTGAAAGATAAATACCCTATGATTTCACTGATTGGGGGAATCTAATGAACAAAACAAATAAGCAAACAGAACAAAACCAAAAACTCATAGACCCGGAGAACATTTTGATGGTCGCCAATGGCGGATAGATGGGCATGGGTGAAAAAAATCAACATTAGTGTCTTTGTATCAAGGTTTTCCTGCCAAGAAAATAATAATAATTCAAGACAAAATAGTGTGACTCATCTCAAGGGGCCTCAGAACATGAGAAAGCATTGGGTGCCATCAATGAATATCCCCATGTTCACTGTTTCTGACGGTAGTGATTTGTGGATAAGTCGCTGGAGGTGGCTGTCTGCTTGGAACACGTTTTGAGGGTGGAAGAAGGTTCCTAATGATTTCTGCTTTAAAAGTGAACATTAACACCCTCAAAATGTGAACATCTCCTGTAAGATTCCCAGTAGCTCGCTACATGTATCAAAGCTTTATGAACCGCAAGAAAGGGGAGATTGGCCATATAATATTTAAAAAATGGTGAAATGCTTAAAATTGACAACTAAATGCCTGTAGGCATGTCATGTTGAACAGCCATTTCTATTTGTGATCAAATACACATTAGGATCGGAGCAAAATAAATTAGTAATTCCGAGTAGAAAATGAGGTTTGATTAATGGCAGGAGCATCAGGTCTTGGCAAGGCCTGAGAGTCTTTTCATGTTTCTTTAAATTGAAATTTATCCCCTCCTCTCAAAGAGTATAATTGGAAACATCCTACACCAATTATCTCAAAATGAAATTATTTAAAGTGTACCTAGGACAAGGTTCATTCGTTAGTGAAGACCATAGCAATTTTTAAAGGTGTTCATAGCATTACCAGTATCTAGTCAACAGAAACCCATTGAATTTAGGGGAAAAGTGGGTGAGGTAGTGTGTCCTTCAATTATCGTTATTTTTTTTTTTTTTTACTTTTCATTATTCATGGGGTTCTCAAGACTGCAGATAAATGTTGACAGACACACAGTAAGATGTGATTTGATAAAAAGACATTGTCTGGGAAACTTACGAAAGGCAGAAAAAAAAAAAGATCTGCCGTAACCATTACTTCACTTTTCGGCACCTTGAGTTTTAATCCCTGTCAGAATAGAATGGCTGGTGTCTCAGCCGAACAGTTTGGAGGCTGATTCTCACCCCACGTCATGAAGGGAGACGGATTCTGTGTCGAAAACGGGAGCTTATCTTCTGTTGCAAAAGTGCTTCCGATTCTTGCGGGATTCCTCAGTCCATCACCATGCACGGCCTTTCTCTACGCACCACTCACACTTCGAGGACCACGAGCTGGCTGCAGGCGGATGCAGGCAATTCCCAATAAACCATCCGGGCCATCACTTTATGCATTGGCCCCTTCGACAGTCACTGGTCCATTAACACGCTACGACCCCTGAAGATGAAAACCTACTGGTTGAATTCCAGGTAAAAAATGTACGACGAGAGGTCGCTGGAGAGACATCGATGGATGATCTTCTTAAGGTACGTGAGAATGTACAGCGAGGCTTACTTAGCCTTACCTAGTGGAAGCAATTCAAGTTCTGATTCCCTTTCGATGAAATCCGCATGCTCCTGTAAATCTTATTTGCGGAAAGAAGTACAACGCTGTAAAGTAATTAAACAGTGTTCAGTTTATTAAAACGTGTCTCCACAAGGTAGCTCTCAGGAAATTGTATCTAAGATTTACATCTTGCCTGCACACGTTCGCGGAGATTACCTGGATGAAATGGTGGGGACTGATGGGAATTTGGAGGGAAGCAGCTCCATCCCCGGTTTCTGGCAGAAATCACTCTTCTTGCCCATCAACGTGGGGAGCCGTCAGCAAAACGTGTGCATCATGCACTGTAAACACCCAGACCTTTACGCTGAGATCAACAGGGCTTGAGCGTGGGATGAAATTTCACCATAACCTGGCATTTCCTTTAAATAGCCATTTTCATCTTTTCGATGGAAACACGATGCATCCTTCAAGAGCTGACGCTATGAATGAATAGCAATCATGGTTTCCGAGGGGATAAAATGTTGGCTAGCGATACAGAGAAAGGCATGAAAAGGGCATATTTAATGCCTGTGCTGAGTGTAAGGGTTATATCACGTGCGCTGTTTTATTTACCAGCCTACGGCGTCGGGGAAGGCATGGCGGTCGGATTCCTCTGGATCCATCAACCAGCTAAGTGATGGGAGGCAGGTTCCTCAGTCATGGAGTCTGTCTCCCCGTTTAGAAGAGACAAAAGAGACAATTTGCGTGAATAAGCACATTGTCGAGCTCGGTTGGAAGGTTCACATCTAGTCAAAAAAAGGAATGAACAAGCGAAGATGTGTCCTGGCTGGAAAATGGGTTTTCTCGAATACTCCAACTTTGCACGTCCCAAGGAGCTTCATCCCTTTCCGGATGTTTTCCACATGAAGAGTGGAAAATAAGAAGATTCAGACAACTAACTGGACAACCCACGGAGATGGACTTTTCCATCACGATTTATTCCCGTTATCTCCTCTTGCACCTTCACCTCCCACCCCCCACCCCAATCGCCACACTGCTGCCTGTGTCCATGAGTCCCTTTTCCTTTTTGCTCCATCCCTCCACCCCCAACGTCCCCTCACTAGCTGTCAGCCTGCTGTCTGTCTACAGGTCTGTCTCTATTTTGCTTGTTAGCTCAGTTAGTTCATTAGATTCCACACACCAGTGAGGTCACATGGTATTTGTCTTTCTCTGCCTGGCTTATTTCTCTTAGCACAGCGCTCTCCAGGTCCATGCACGCTGTTGCAAAGGGTGAAATTTCCTTCTTCGCTGATGTGACAGCTTGTCCGTTTGCTGATACCACATCAGCATCCAGTGCCAATTCCCTGGGGGGCTGTTGAATGGTACCCGACGACCTAACTAGGTGCACGGAAAAAAATGCCAGCGTGCGGTAAATATTTGTGGATTCTCCCAAAGACCGTTCTCAGCAGTGGCCAAAATATTGAGACAAATCATTCCGCTTTCACGGACAACAATGGTGGCATGTTGACCTTTGCCCTCGCCCGTAGGTCAACGCGATGTTTTATCATACTGCCGAAAGTAAGCCTACCCATGTTGTCACTTTTGTAACGCCAATTGTCTTCTGTGTATCATCCCGATAAGACAAATTAGACCTCATGGGGTCTTCTATTTAGTCAAGGAAAGATTCCTATGTGGTTTCTACGGAGAGCATATTTTTCTTGGAAAAGCAAGGCCAACATAAACAATGAACAGGAGGAGCAGGTGTAGAGTTTGAATCGCTGATATCAAGGGCTATTTATAGAATGCCCAATGTGAGGAGTCCCCAGTGGTTCATTGTTGAAGAATATTCGTGAAACCTCCAGATTCAAAGGTGGAATTTCGTTGTTGTTGGGTTTTTTTTTTTTTCTCAATAAAATAGGGCAAGACATAAATACGCGTTTAGGAAATAACTGCTTCGTTAAACTTCTTGAAGTGCAGAACTCTTTCTGTTTGTTTTTAAAATCCTGGGCTGCGCAATATGTGTGGACTTGTCATTTCTAAATCAGTTGTTTTTTAATCTGACCTGTGGATGTTGGGTGAGGGAGTATGTTAAATGGATCTATTCCCTCACCCAAGAATTAGACTTCTTTACATTGGAATTTGCTATAGAAGACTACATCCCACTAAAGAAAATGCCGACTTGTTGAATCAGCTCAAAGTTATATACAATATAGATTCTAAAACCGAAATATTTTACTGTTTTTTTTGTTTTTAAATGTATTATTCAGGACTTAGAAAAGAAGCTAAGAGATATTTTAGTGTACCTCCTATTCCTCTATTAAGATTGATATTTTGGGCTTTGAAACAACTTTTGCATGACAAATATTATAAGAATAACATTGATTTAATGGTGCTATCAGGCTGAATTGCTATTAGAAAAAAAAGCAAAGTGATCTACTCTCATAGTTCAGGAAAAAAACATTTTGCTATATTTTAGAACAGATGTATGATGTTAACTTTGGATTTGGTTGTACCTTAATATTGGGGAACTTAATTAAAATTAATGAAATAGTCATAAAAGGAGACAGATGTTACTACATAAATACATTTTTCAAATCTATGGAAAAGCATCCTATAGTTAAACAGCAGCTACTATGTATACACCTGAATTCCAACTCGCTTTCTACAGCAGTGGGCTATTTTTCGTACTATAGTCATTTGCAACAGGTGGAGAGAATTCAGCCACCATCTCTGTTGAATATATGTGGACTTGCCATTTCTAATTAGTTTCTTGTCTTGAAACTTATCAACGTTTATTTAGTTGCCTGCGCAGAATAACTGTTTATGTCTTTTATCTACTTATCTTTTATGTGTCTGAGAATTCTGAGATTTTTGAATACATCGTCATTCCTAACTTCGAATTATTCTATAATCCTACTCAAAGCCAAACCTAAAATCCATCATTATATATTTTGTTTTTAAAGTTCCCCTAAATGATGTCAGCCCATGCACACTGTGATGGAAATGTCTTTCTCACTGAGCATTGTTTCTGAGATGTGTGCACAATATATTTTTACGTACGTACGTGTATCTGTGTATATATGTGGGTTTATTTATAACCACTGTTGGATATGCCTGTATATTAATAAACCCCAGGCCCTTTATTTATGCTTCTGTTGCTGAATACTAACATCAGTCCTTTACTCACCTGCCAGAATGTTTAAACTCCTAAATAAAATCATCAAGGATCTCTCCGTACATAAAATGATGTTGCACACTTGAGATGGAAGGCTTTTATTTCTACAGGGCATGCGAAATATCAAGGAAAAACAGAGTTCAGATTTTTTGTTCTTTATGGTAATCCCAGAATTCAAACATATGGCCCACGCATGAGTAATGCCTGATATGAAGGCACGTAGAATCTTGTTTTGTGAGGACATGTTCTGACCAATGGGTGCCCATCCATGGCAGGTGCCCCTCCATGGCAGTGGCAGCCGATACCTAAGGGTACCACCGCCCCTCCCCGCTCCAGGCTCCATCCTGCAGAGAATGTTGTAGTTCTGTGGATATGTCTCCACAGCTTGTGAGACACATTATTTTTCTCTTTGCACCCTCACCCTACCCAGCCATGAGGAGAGATGTGTCATCTTGGTTCCACCGAGCTGGTGGTACCCGAATACTCCCTCGAATCCGCCTCAAAGTGCCCACTTTTGAATCCCAAGCAAACAGCCGAGACCGCTCACAGCCATCCTTGGAGTGATCATCTATCAACAGTCTTGTCTCATAATCATAATCAATCCTTCATGCAATAATCTAGGAACAGACCACATCTCAACATCACCGCTCTTGACATGATCTAGCAGCACCAAGATCTCAGAGGTCTTCAGTCTCTTGAAGATTTTTCTTTAGATTTTACTTATTCATTTATAGAGAGAGGGGAAAGGAGAGAGGAAGAGAGGGAGAAAAACATCAATGTGTGGTTGCCTCTCATGCGCCCCCTACTGGGGACCTGGCCTGCAACCCAGGCGTGTGCCCTGACTGGGAATGGAACCGGCGACCCTTCGGTTCACAGGCAAGCACTGAATCCATTGAGCCACACCAGCCAGGGCCAATCTCCTGAAGATTTTAACTTGTGGTTGACTGTCCTTATTCCTCCCGATGGCCGCTTCCGGGATGGCCCTCGGAAGCTCTGTGTCACCTCGACACCTTTGCTTCAGAGTGTGCACCTTGCATCTCTGAGCTCGGGATCACTAGTCTTCCAAGTTCAACAGAAGTCCGATAAAACACCTCAAGGGAAAATCCACTCTCTTGACCTTCGTCTTCGAGCTAGTCCATGCGCATCGGCACCGGTCACCTCCTGAACCATCACCACCTCCACGGAGTCTTTGGCTATTAAATGCCATCCTTATTAAACACGGCGTTTCATGTCGTGGGATGGCAGATTAGGGCATTTCATCTGATTGATTGGCTAATGAATGAAGGTTGTCCTTCTGCGGGACATAAAGCAAAACAAACTCCAAGAGCCTTTAAAATTTTATCCCTCGAAAAATCGCCCCACTTTGCTAGTATGTCGTCACACATGCACGGTGCTCGTATGGGTACAACCATTCTTACTGCCATTGAATGCAATGAGCTGCTGGTTGCTACGTATTTGTTGCATCGAACGAGTAAACGGATTAATGGGTATTTTGGTTTCAGTTGCCAGCATGTGTGTTCGAACCCAATTTTATAGGAGTAGCATTTATTGCCCAGTATTCTTATTCTTAGCAGCCAAAACAGCGACTGTTTTCCCTTAAACCCGATCATTCTTGCCAGTCACAGCCCAGTTTTTTTTTTTCTTTTTCTTTTTTAAACACAATTTGTTTTGCTACATCGATAACTCCTTCATCTTTTCAGATTGCGGAAGATTCCTTTACTGATTTGTCCTGAGCATGGAATTGATCGTCCTATTTTAAATGGAGCAGAATTAGAATCTCGATGGGCGAACCCTGCCGGAAAAGATGATGGCGTGAACCCTCAGAGCGGTATTAACAGAAATCCACCGCGCTACAGCCCACCACTTCTACTTGACAAGGAGCCTGAAACAATCATGACACAGGTGCAGGAGCTAACTCTATTAGCAGGTGACACATTTTCCCACGTAGCTTGCACATAAACACACGTTCTCACTAATATTGAAACCCTGCCTTGCGACGTTACCTTCCTTCTGTTTTTGTGGATTTTTTCCACTCCCACGGATGTCCCGTGGAGCGTGCCTGAGGGCCTCCCTTCATCAAATGCTACTACGTCCTTCGACAAAACTCCAGTCCTGTGACGGAAGCCTGTTGACCAGGAGGTAAAATACCTTGACTTCACTTAGGGTCCTAGGTGGGGGCTGGCATTTCCAGAAGGGTGAGTGGGCCAGCGTGACATGGGAAGACAATAGCTAAATTTCAGCTCTTCTGGTCACCGCGGATGCGGGGGTGACATATATGATGATATATTTAAAACTAGATATTTTATATCGCTGTGGGGAGGGGTGTCCAGGTCTGGCTGGAGTCTGGTGCTCCAGGTTTTGGTAAGGGTAACCTCACGGTCCAGCTGGGTGTGCCTCCTGCTCGGCTCCCTTCTGGTTTTGGTAAATCCCCATCAGTTCCCAAAACACTCACAAATTCTGCTAACGAATGGCCACTCATTAGCAAATCCATTTCTGTTGAAGCTAGCTGGCAGAATTCTGCTTTGAAGAATGCTTTGGACTGGGGATGTCACCTCCACCGGCCCAGCTTTAACGAGTGGTTCTGTCAATGATTGTCCTCGTGAGCTTCGGGATTGAACCTTCCCAGCGACTCCCAGGACATCTCAAAGCCGTGGTAAATGTCCCCCAACCTGCCTGTTCCTTCGCAGCCCTAATTCCATCATGTCTTGTATTATTGCTATTTACTCACATTTGTCATAAATTGGCACCTCGAATTTAAAAGACAGGTTGCTAAACTTTTGAAATGAGGAAAGGAGTCCAAAAAAAAAAAAAGTTGCATTCATCTCAAGGAGATTAATCAAAGGCAGTATGTATGTTTTCAAAACTCATTTTTTGCATGTTTTCTCTTTTTTAATTGAATGTTCCAGCAGACACCATAGTCCCTTCATGCGCACATGTTGTATTAAGAGAGTTCACTTAGAATATTGAAGAGTATGTTCTCATTCAACTTCTTGACATAGTTTAAGTTAGTTTTTATCTCATAGTTTTCTTCTTTGCTCTGTGTTTTTTTTTTTTTTTTTTAAAAAGCAACTGTGCTACTTTACTAAAATTTCCCCCAAATAACACTTGACGGCACTTTTAACACTGACTCTTTCTGTTTGCTACTTGCTCGGGCAACAGCGGCTCTCAACAGCTCCCTGAACGTTTATGAAGGTGCCGTGTATGAGTGGCCGATGGAAGATGGGAACTGAGAACAAGTCTTATTAGGTGACCTTTTACAGGGATCAGTAGCATCCCTCAACTAGAAGGAGCTGAGGTGCAAATCGACCCTCTGGTACTCTTAGCGTGAATGTGTACCGAAGCAAAATTCGAGAGAAGATACGAAACATCTACGAGACTATCATGCTGGAGTGATACATTGTAAGATTTGGAAGTGATGTCTTCCAGTCTTTTCTTTTCTTTTTTCTTTGTATGTATGTAAAGATTTGGCATCCCACACGGTATGATACTTTATTCCTGTTCTGCACATTTAACACTGTTACTGTAATTGCGGAAACCCATTCAATCTCACGAGGGGGTGTAACAGAAGCCTTCAATAAACTTGACACAGCCATTGTAAAAAAACAAAACAAAACAAAACAAAAAAAACGGTACGGAGTCTCCTCAAATAATTAACACTAGACCTGTCAAGTGACTCAGCAATTCTACTTTTGCGTATTTGTCGGAAGAAAACAAAGACACTAACCTCAAGAAATACAGGCACACGCATGTTCACTGAAGCACGGTTCCCAGCAGCCAAGACATGGAAACAACACAGTAGCCCACTGATGGAGGAACACATAAAGAATACGTGCTAAATACACACAAAGCAATATCCCTCAGCCGTGGGAAATAAGGAAGCCTTACCATCCAGAAGTACTCGGACAGACGTTGCGGGCGTAACGCTGGGTGGACTCAGCCAGACAGAGACAAACGCATCCCCTGTAATCTCACTTAGATGCGAAATCTAAACAGCAAAACGGAGCGACAGCAAAACGGAAAACTGAGCTCACCTATAGAGAGAAGAGACTGGCAGTCGCCTGAGGCAGGAGGAGAGATGACTGTCCAGTTATAAAATACGCCCAGGGCAAAAAATGTACAGCGTGCTGACTCCAGTTAATATTTTATTCTACACTTTAAAGTGGATAGGAGGGTAGGGGGTGAAAGTTCTCATCCCAAGGGAAAAAAATGTGGCGACGGAGGCTAATTACATGTATTCTGGGAGGCATATATATATATATATATATATTCCCCCAGATATATATTAGTTTTGTGTACACATGAAACTAATACAATGCTACACGTCAGTTACTCCTCAATGGAAAGAAAAAAGGTATATACTGTGAAAAATTCTCACTCACGACAGGAAGAAGGCAAAATGGGCATCAGCAGCGGTTTTTGTTGTTGTTGTTGTTGTTTGTTTGTTTTACCAAAAAAAGTAAACAGGAGAAGAAGGGTTTTGCCACGTCGGTGAAAGCAGAAGCCGCCTGTTTGGTGAGGTTTTGTCTGTTAGGAGATGACGTAATATCACAATGGGCTTTTACAGGCATCTGTGCAAAGCCGATCTTCCAAAGGCCTATGGTTCGTGCGGTTTTTATCTTCGAAATCATGAGCGCAGGCAAGAGTTCTTCACTTCGGGGACCGCTGACAACCAGCAGTGTGATTTTTCTGCATAATTCAGTAGCTGCTTTGGCATCGGTCTTTGTTCAAATTCTCTAGAAGGCGACCCAGAAGCAAAGGTTCACGGTGCAGGTATTTGTCAGAAAGTGTTCACGGGGAAGAACAAGCAGAATAAAGTGAGCAAGCTGCCGGGGTCATATGCTAATTCCATGTTTATCTTTCTGAGAAACCGCCAAACTCCTTTCTGTGGTGGCTTCACCATTTTAAATTCCCATCACTCATGTGTGAGGGTTCCAATTTCTCGTATTCCTGCCAACATTTCCTTTCTTTTTTCTTTTCTTTTCTTTTTTTTCTTTCCTTCCCTTCCCTTCCCTTCTCTTCCCTTCCCTTCCCTTCCCTTCCCTTCTCTTCTCATTTTTCTTTTCTTTCTTTCTTACATTCTTCATGCTTGTTTTAAATTTCTATTTACTGACTGAGAGAGAGAGAGAGAGAAAGAGAGTCTCTTCTCTTCTCATTTTTCTTTTCTTTCTTTCTTCCATTCTTCATGCTTGTTTTAAATTTCTATTTACTGATTGAGAGAGAGAGAGAGAAAGAGAGAGAGAGAGAAAAATGTCTGTTGTTCCACTTATTTTTGCATGCGTTGGGTGCATCTTGCACGTGCCCTGACCGGGGATTGAACCTACAACCTCCGTGAATGAGGGCGAAGCTCCAACCAGCTGAGCTACCCCACCAGAGCCTATTTCTCTTCCATTCTTTTGTGTATATTCTGTGAACATTGCTTTCCTAGTGGTGCAAAGTGCTTGGAGAGCCCATGAAAACACTGGAGCCAGACAGGAAGGCCCCTTGCGGCGGATGCCATTTACGTGAAATATACAGAATCAGGAAATCCATACAGACATAAAATGGTGTGGTGTGTATTTTCTCAGTGGGACAGCGATTAAAAAATACATTTTAACCGCACAGCCAGCCCACCGCCAATAAATACAGCAGGGCCAAAGTTTCTGCATGTATTACTGCCTCCTGTGGCTGCCTTAGCTTTCAATGGCCCCTACCTTCTGCCCTCCGAAATAAATAACTAATAATGAAAAAATTGAAAGCGCCAAGAAGCTCCAAGCACCGAGGAAAATTCCTGATGTGTCGCTGCGATACCCACACAGGTTGTGGTTTGAGTCTGGGGTTTTCCATGAACCGAAGATTGGATTTGACTGCTGCCTAAAAATGGGAGTTGATTTTCATTGTCTTCTAATGGAGCAGATGGTAATGAAAGTGATTTCCGTCTACTCCACTGTCGGACACTGGACTGAGTTCAGTAATCCCACTGTGGCAAGCTGGAAATCGAGGGTGGGGGAGTTCCCCAAAGTCCCTTCCATTGTGAGTCCAACAGGCCAGGTTGTTCAAGAGAAATAAAACCTTCCTTGAAAGAGCTGCTGTATCATAGCTCTACTTGGGGAGGGAAATGTCTCCCCACCAGCTGAAACGGGCTAAAACTTCGATGTCAAACCCTTTATGAGAATCGTAAACGTTACATACAAAATGAAGTACAACAGAACCACCTTTAAAAAAATGGTTTCTATTTCCCCTGGGGCAGGATTCATCTAGTTGCCTTTCCCACCCATCAGGATCTGTCTGAAATCAGTAAAAACCATATTGGAATAATCGCTATGCATCCAGACACGAGAGCAAGGGGATTTTTATGGAATCCGTTCCATCTCACATCGGAGGTAGCTCCCAGTTCCTCTCCTCCCGGCTTCCTCCCCATCCTTGATCCCACCAGCATTTGCAGAACACCTGGTAAGCGAAACGCTGTGGGAATCAAGTTGTTGGAGGCATCTGGAAGAGTTTTTGCAAATATCCAGATTTCTACAAATGCGGAAATTTAAATTAGATTAAATTAAGTATAATTAAATTAAATTTAAAAGAGAAACAGGGCCTACTAATAAATGAATGTCTGGTGGACCAATTTCCATTATAGTCAATACGTGGAAAGACAAACCTTGGAAAATGCCTCCAGTCCACGTGAATCAAGAGGCTGAGATTTTGGAGACATGGGGGGGGGGAGGGCAGGGAACTAAGAAATGTGGGGTATTTGGGGGGTAACAGTTGGACAACTCAGACAATTGGAGGCAGATGGGAAAAATCATCCTTTTCTCCTAAAAACTTCCCTAAGGCTAAGAAGAGTCTCACTCTTTCTTTTTCCCCGCAAACATCTGGGGAACAGGGGAGACATTTAAAATATATTATACTGCAGTTATTGAAACTGTGCTGCTTGTTTTGGAAATATGTTTTGCCAGGATGTACACAGCAAGAGGATAGCTTGCAAAAATACTGCAAGATACCCTGGCTGGGTAGCTCATCTGGCTCGACATGCCAAGGTTGTGGGTTCAATCCCCAGTGAGAGCCAGTATACAAGAATCAACAAAATGAATGCATCAGTCAGTAGAACAATAAATCCATCTCTCTCTTTGTCTCCATCTCTCTCTTCTTTCTTCCCTCTCTCTCACATCAATTTTTAAAAATTCTCATCACACACACAAAGAATAGTGGTTAGCCACCTGCAGCTGTTCTGGGGGGGTGTCTTCTTTCTGAGGGCCAGCAGGCAGGCGGAGAGAATTGCCCGCCGTGCAGCTCACAAGGGAACCAGCCTAAAAACTCTCTGATTTCCCATTTTGTCTTTTATACCCGCACGAGGCTGTCTGACAGGTGACTTGCATAAACTCCTGCACTGGCTTGTAGTAGCAGTTGGATATTTGGTTTCTTTCCCCTCCCTTTATTGTCTTATTTTAGGAACTAGGTCAGGCAATTTTTAATCCTCATTTTAGCTGTGAACTTTGCTCAGCAAGGAAGTCATGAAGCTTTGCATGCTGAACGAGCTCTCTGTATCGGTTTAAAATAAAGTTGCTTCGGCGCGTGTGGTTTACTTAGAGAATTCTCTCCCGTCACTGAGGGCTGTTCACAGACTGGCTTTGCTTCATGTCCTGACACAGGATTATTGCCCATGAAGTAGGCACTTTGAAATTCACCTGCTAAGATGCTCACTCAGACCTGCTTTTATCCGTGCTAGGATTTAATGTGCATGGTTATTCTCCTGAAGAGAGACATTGGTAGAATTTTTGAGTTGTTAAATGTTAGGAGAACACAGCCAGCACCCTCTTAAACAAAGGGAAACCTGAGACCGGTGAGCGTGGACTGTCTCATATCAAGCAACTGTAATTCATGGTACTGGCAATGTTGCTTAGCTGCTAAGTCATTGACGCTTCCACAGCTGCTTTAAATAGTATCCGAGCCGGGGGTCGCCTATGTATCCATCCTTGTAACATGCAATCCATCATTCAGGCTCGGTGGTGACTCTGAGCTGAGCCGCATGTTGCAATCACCGGAAAAGCTTTGAACCTAAGGAACCCTTCCCATCACCCTCAGAGACTTATGTATCACTGCTCTGCAACACCGGCTTGGAAATGTGATACTTTAAAGCTGCCCCGGGAGTGGGGGCGGGGTGGTGGTGGTTTCTAATGTGCACGAAGGTGCCCCAGCCGGGAGGTCGGACGGTCACCAACGATACTTTGTGCATGAACGATAACTATTTGCAATGCGTGCACGGACCGTGAGGCTTTACTTAAAAACCGCGTGCACGGTGGCAAAGCATAGCGATGGAAAAACAGCTTCGCGGATACTGAAGGAACGTTTGCAAAACGTCCCCTGGGGGCACGTCCACGGTGCGTGCAGTTCCCGGCACGGGCCAGCAGGTGGCGATGCGGATTTGACTGCTGAGACCTGAAGGAAGTTCAGGGACTGGCTCCTGCGCCCCGCCCCCCTCCAGGGCTCGGGTTTGCTTTAACCACACCTGCGGCGGCGGAGGCCTGGAGAGAGTTAACTGTGCATAATCCGCGTTCCTGCGCGAGCTGCCGATGGCACAGTTTGCTCAGTGCTTTGGCATTGCCCCTGCGTTCGTTCTGTGTGCTGTGCAATGGGGGAAAAAAAAAAAAAACCACGCGTGTGCATTCCTCGCAGAGCTTGCAGCCGGATGTTTGCTTCGGGGGTGTCGAGAAGAGGCTGCGGCTGCTGCCAGGGGATGCAGAGGGGAGAGATCCCGGGAAGAAACGCTCCCCTGTACGCGACCAGGGAGAGACAAATGCCTTCCGGCTGGCCGTGGAACGCAGTTTAAACAATTGCGTTCGGCCTCATTAAGTTAATAGACCCTTCAGCGCCTCGGACGGACAGCATTCCGAGCTCCGGCCCAGTAGGGCCGCAGAAGTGGGTTTTCACCCGCCAGGGGTCAGCCCGCGTTCTCAGGAGAAGGCAGGTCGGCCCAGGGGGAGCCGGAAACGTAACCGGGTCTTTGACGGAGCACGCACCTCGTTTTCACAGAGGGACGAGGGGTGACAGACGACCCTGGGAAGGGGGTTTGCTCTGTGTGTCTTTTTTCCACAGTGTTATAGGCATCAGATCATTCACTCATTCCTTCATTCCCTCACTCATTAATTCACTCTCATTCCCTCACTCATTCATTCATTCATTGGGGTATATTGACCCCTACTACGCGCATGGCCCTACACAGAGCAGGTAACTTTCAGGACCATCCAGTCGTTTCCTCTCCCGCTCAGCGCTGAATCGGCGGTGACTCCCACGTAAGGGCACCTCTCTCTGCTTCTCCACGTGGGTGGAAAAAAAAAAAAAGCCGTCAAGGACAAAAAGCGCCAGGAAAGTTGAGAAATGACCCCCTGTAAGAGACAGTGGAGACCTGATAATTAAATGCCATTTATTTATTGAGTTTATTGGGCTGACACTGGTTGATGATATTATATAGGATTCAGGGGTGTGATTCTGCAGTACGTCCTGTGTATATTGATGGTATTCTGGGTTCGCCTCCCCAAGTCAGGTCTCCTTCCGTCAGCATTTACCCCCTTTACCCTCCTCTACCTCCCCCACCCCCTTCCCCTCTGGTCATCACCACACTATTGTCTGTGTCCACGAGGGGTTTTTTGTTTGTTTTGCTTAATCTGCATCCTTCTCACCCCATCCCCATTCTGCCCCTCTCCCAGCTGCCAGTCTGTTCTCTGTATCCATGAGTCTGGATCTATTTTCTTTGTCAGTTTATTTCATTCATTAGATTCCACATAAGTTTGAAGTCATATGGTATTTGTCTTTCTTCTGTCTGACTGATTTCACTCAGCATAATGCTCTCCAGATCTAGCCATGCTGTGGCAGACGGTAAAATTTCCCTCTTGTTTTACGGCCGAGTAGAATTCCATTGGGCGAATGTCCCGCCGTCAGGAAGGGTCCTGGAATGTCTGGGGGTGGGGAGAAGATTCCCAGAAAAGCTGGTGAAATCCGCAAAATGTCTGGATTTTGTAGTCAATCAAGTGTCATCAATCAAGCTGTGCCAACATCAGTTTCCGACTTTCGACCACTTTTCCACAACAACGCCAGATATTCACAGGGGTGGACACAGTGAAGGAGACACAGGGACTTCACATTCCAGAGGGCATCTTTCTGCGAGTCCAAAATGATCCCCAAACTAAAACGCTATTTTTAAAGCTCGCCAACAGGCAGAGGGACATGCACCCCAACCTACAGCATAAGCAATGTAACAAGAAGGAGCACGTGATTTGAACCAACCCTCGACCAACCGCAAACCATGCAGAGGAAATGAGCCATTGAAAATACGTGCAACATTGCTCCTTCGAAGGGAAATGCAAATTAAAACCGCAGCCAGACGGAGATGCTGCTACGCGCAGATGAGAATGTCAACAGTGTAATAAATATTTTTAAAAGCTGTACAATGCTGAGAGTCTGGAGTATGAAGCCTCGCAGGGAAGCCTTATATCGCTGGTGGGGAGGCGCAAGGCAGAGCCCCTCTGGCAAACATTTCGGTGCCTTGTTTTTTAAATTCATTCATTTATTTTACTTTATCATTATTTTTTAAATTTTATTTATTTATTTATTTAAACTTTTAATTTAATTATTTTGGTGGCTTCTTATAAAATCCAGATAGCGTAGGAACCAAAAATCACCTTTAGGAGTTCATGCAAGAGAAAGAAAACTCTTATGTTTATTCAAAAACCTGTGAATAAAGATCTTTCATCAGGGCCTTTATTTGTAATAATGAAGAAATGGGGGGGGAAGCTATATCTTCTTCCATGGATGACAAGTAAGAAAAATAGAGTGGAAGGTATAAAGTGGAATAGTACGCAGCCATGAAAAAGGAACGGGCTGCTGATATATACAGTAACCTGGGAGCGCGTAAGATGGATTCGACTGAGTGAAAGAAGCTGGTGTCAATAGGGTGCATATTGAAGTTTTTTTTTTTTTTCTAGGAAATTCTGGAAAAGGCACTCCAGGGGCAGAGACCGGACTGGCAGGTCCCAGGGCTGCGGGTGGGTGAAGGGTTGACCACAGAGAACAAATGGTTAGGGGTTTACAGAACTGCTTTGCGTACCTGTGTTGTTGTCCGTTTGATGCCTTTTCATCAAAGGCCCCAGAACTGCACCATTAAGCAAGCAAGTTGCCCGTTATATACGAACTACAGCAACCGTTATCTGAAATCCTCTTCATCAGAACTAATGAGATCATGCACCGGTTGCGAAACGTAGAAGGCAGAGTTTGGGTACGGCGATGTCAAACCCTGTTCTCACGCTTCCTTCTGGAGCTAGACACCGTGCCACTCTGCAGCCTAGCTGAGAGAACACGGACCTGCAGAACAGATCGACCCCGCGTGTCCTCTGTCTGCCACCCGAGAAGGCGCGGACAAGGATTCGAACCCAGGGCAGACTAGCTCGAAAGTCCCTGCCCAGGTGAGGGCCCCACCCCCTTCTCATTTCCCAGCATGATGATAGCACTCCGAGGGAGCAACATGGGGCGCAGAGAAACCTCGAGGTGGTAGAAGAAAGCAAAACCGCAGCATTGATTTTTCCAAAATCGTTTAAACACTCACATCACAGCTCTGTTTCTAAACGGGCTCGGTTTGGAGAGCTACGCCCAACGCAGACATAAAGTTTTATTAAAACACAATAATGCAAACACACTACAACACACAGATGATGTCTGATGGAATTGGACACTTGAACCTTATGGAATCTTAGGAAACGATGTCACCCTAATGCGTTGGATGAGATTCTTAAAAAGGATAATGAATCAGACATGTCTGTTTGAAAACAGAGAAATTTAACAGTTTCAGTATCTTGATAATCAAACAAATATTATTAGTTAATGGGAATTAAAACTCATCCAATGGCACTATTAATTTTGAGTTCGTATTCCCTGTCATCCCTGAGCAGGCTGAACCCCCACAACACACTTCCCGGGACCCTATCAATCTTAAAATATGGTATGATCCTAAATTTAAAAGTCTCCAAAGTTTGGGACTCCCTCGAATGCCCCCACTTCTGCAGAGATACGGATTGTTGCATCCCTGTTGACACGTGGTCACAATCTCTTGAGGAAGACACTTCGCTGGAAAGGTTTTGCATCATTGTCTCAAGCATTTTCCACCTGCTGAGGACCCCAGAAAAGCCACTCACTGGCTGAGGCTGAAGGAAGAACTTGAGATTCAAACGAAAAACTCCTTGTGTCCCCAGGGTGGTAGCTGGTGAACTTCTATGAATTTGGGGAGGCGTGTATTCTATAAGCTTTCATTCATAAGTGGGTAAAAAACATCCGCTTTCGCTCTGAGACTTTATTGTACTTACAGAGGCTTCCTCTTTCAAATGAACTCTTCTTTTTTGTTTTTTCTTTCTTTTCTTTTTTTTTTTTAGCTTGTGAGAAAAACAACCACTCTTCTGCTATCAAAACTAAATTCCCTAAACAGCAAACTGCGTTTAGACTGTGCTTATATATTTTTCAACATTGGAAATATAATTACAACCAGAAAATCTTCCTTGACAGTCTAATTCCAGAACTATTTTCCCCTGGTTTTTCATTCACCACGAAGCTAATTTTAAACTTCCTTTAAACGTGCGTGGTTGAACAAAACTCAGAAGCCAATGCAATTCTCTCCATTATGGGATTTGGTGTCCCTAATAAGCATTATGGGATTTGGTGTCCCATAAAGAAGCCCCTACGTATGTGAAAGTGGTTTACAAAGAGTTTAAAATTTGTCAGACACGACTGAAAGTCGCTGTTTAGGCCCCGACAGGATTCAAATTCAAATTCAGGAGTCCGACAGGATTCAAATTCAGGAGTAAGTAACAGCTGAAAGGCATTGGCATGTGCCTGTGCGGGCATGTGCGGGGGGTGCAGGACTTACTCAAACTTGGAAAAAAGAAGACAGATCGCTGTAATTTAAAAAACAATAATAAGGCCCCCAAGTAACTGCCCATCTGTGCGATTAGTGAATCTGACTCTTCATTGCCACCCACTTAACATGGGTGTCTGTTTTTGTGCTAGGTATGTGGCAAAGGAAAACTTGAAAATATAATTGGGTTCTAAGAATACAGCATTCACTCATCGTAACTCTTTGTCGTAACTATGGACATTTTGTCGGTGTCGTTTAAGGAGAATCTCACTAGATTTCTGATTTCTGCCATCACCTTAGACATTTACCGGCCTCTGTGGAATGATAACTTACGTGGAAAGTCTGATGTTACATTCCTCAGGGCACCCAAGGCCTTTGTCCCCAATCCTTTTTTATGTAATGAAATACTTTTTTTTTTACCTTATTCCTGGTTTGTATAAACATCCTCACCTGAAGCTATGTTCATGGATTTGGGAGAGACAGACAGACAGACAGACATTGATGTGGGAGAGAAACATCAACCAGCTGTCTCCTCCACACACCCCTCCCGGTCCGGGGACTTGAACCACATCCTAGGCCTGTGCCCTGAGCGAGGATGGAACCAAAAATATTTCGGTGTAGGAGACCAAGCTTCAGCCAACTGAGCCACTGAACCAGGGGTCTGTTTTTTGGTTTTGTTTGTTTGTTTGTTTTTTAGCAACCGCTCAACACCACGATACTCCCCGTTCTCATTAGACTCCCGCGAAACCCGTTTGATAGAAAATTGCCAAGAATAATTAGCTGCAAACCCACCACGCATCCCCTGTGCAGCGTCTTTGAGACCCAGTTCTCCGCCCGAAAGAGTGATCTGGTCTGAGCCAGGTGAGCCTGAAGCTGTGACACTCGGCCAGCTCGTGACAGCATAAGGAAATGACGTCACAAAGGGGGGATGGTGTCACGCGCAGCTGTGACATCTGATTGGGCGTCTCGAGCATAAGCCGGCATTTGATTGGGTGTCTCGAGCATAAGTCGGCATTTGATTGGGCGTCTCAAGCATAAGCCACACCCAGCACGCCATTAGGTTGGCTGTTGCCTGGTTACTGCCCTGAATCCTACAGGTCCCCAGACGAGGAGGCGGGGCGGCGAGGAATCCACCTGCATTCGGCTACCATTGACCGAGCCCTTGTGCGAAGAATCAGGCCGGTATTTAGCACCTTTCCAAAGGCATGGGATGGAGTCTGAGTCGTTTCTCCCACGTTTTCCACAGGTGGGGCCTTGGGCTTCCGGAAGCATCGATCCTCGGAAGAGTCACGGTTGGGCCTCAGGGTCTAGTTCTCACTCTTGCTCCACGAGGGTTTTTCACGTTCCCTTGGGGGGACCTGGAAGCACAAGATGTGGCTGGGACGCCGGTCTTCCCCCCAAACCCCTTCTTTTTTGCAGGGAATGCAAAGCATGAATGATGTACAATAACATGATACGTTTGATGGGTTACAACCGATAAGGAAAAGGACATGTAACAGACCGGAGGTAAGAAGAACGGTGTGCGAGGTGAGAAGGAAATGCGCTTTCAGTAGGAGGAGCACGGGCAGGCACCTTGAAGACACCCAGGCGCTACGGTGTTGCGTGAACTCCTGCAGACGGGAGTGCGTGAGTGGAACACAGGCGGGCAGATGGAACCTTTGGGAGTCCCAGAAGTGAGGGTGTCTTTGAAAGAGAAAGCAAATGGGTCAAGATAGGGTCGCGACCGCTGCGACTGATGCGCATCAGCTTGGTGTTGGACATGCGTCCGGGTTAGAATCCTGCCCCTGGGTGCAACACCGGTACGGCCACGGTGGAAAACAGCGTGGACATTCCTCAACAAACAAACAAACACACAAACAAACAAAAAACCCGAAGCTGCCATAGGAGCCAGTAATTGCATTTGTGGGTATTCATCCAAAGGGCACGAAGCACCAGTTGGAGAGTTTCCACATGTCAGAGAAATCCTGTGGCGTTTGTCTTTCTCTGCCTGACTTATTTCACGGAGCAGAATACCCTCCAGGTCTATGCACGCTGTCACAAATGGTAAGATTTCATTCTTAAAAAAAAAAAAAAAAAATCCAAGCCGTATTCCATTGCCTAAACGAATCACGGCTTTTTTTTAATCCATTCGTCTCCTGGTGGGCACTTAGGCTGCGTCCATGATACTGGTGATTGTGTGTATCTTCCACAAACTGGCGATGGACATGGGGGTGGACATACTCTTTTGGATAAGTGTTTTTGGTTTCTTTGTGTAAACACGCAGCATCGGGATTACTGGGTCATAAGGCAGTCCCCTTTATCGTTTTTTGAGGAACCTCCACAGTCTTCACCCCTAAAATGAGCATTTAACATTGTTTTGAAACAGTACAGGTGTGCTTCTCCTTCACCTCCGGGATCCGTCTGATCCTATTGCCTATGACATAGTTGGTGGGCCCCACACACCCTGGTCGCCAGCTCCTGTTTCTCCTCTGTTTTCTCGCCCAAGACACTGCGGTTGACACCCCCCACCCAATCCAACAGCTTAAATTCCTCCAAATGCACGTCATTCTTCAGCACATGACCTTCTCTCAGCCTGAATGTTCCCATCTTCTTGGAAAGCCTGCATGGTGAAGGCTAAATTGGCTTTAGATCTCAGTCCACAGGCCACCTCTTCCAGGCAGCCCTCTCTGCTTGATCCTCTCTCTGTGTTTCAGTCTGCTCTTTGAATGAAACGTGATCTGGTTGTTTTATGGGCTCCTCTCTCCTGAGAGACTGCATTCTACTAATTTTTTAAAAAATGTTGTTTTCTGTGGAATTTTGTAGGTGAAGCATCTGAGCCTTTGTGAACCACAAAGAGGAGGAAGAGAGAATAGCAGAAAGGAAGGGAGACAAGGAAGGAAGGAAAGAGGGGAGGAGGGAAGGAAAGAAGGAAGAAAATAGAGGGGAAGTTTTCTTTAAATGGTGAGCATGCTATTTGTGGGAAATACAGGGATAATGCGATCCATGCTAAAAATTAAAATAAAGTGTTTATTTTCACCTAGGTGGCATAAAAGATCTAAAACATAGGTAGATTCTGATACTAAGAAGTTTATGAGGTCATTCAACCCCACTTCTGTAGATTTAAAGTTTAAGTAAAGGGGTTAGGGTCACCTGCAACTGAGCATGGCTATATATATATATATATTTATTTTCGTAGATTCCCCATGGTAGATTCTATGTCAATAAAGGGACACCTTGTGTTGTTAGTAGTATTTTTCTTTGTAATTCCTTTGTAATTGGAGCTTTTCACGAGTCTCCAATATCATCCTTTCTTGAGTCCAGTTGGCATCATCTCAAGTCTTGCACTCTCCTTTTTTCTTTATTTTTATTTTTTAAGGTTTATGCCTCTCATCTTAGCCTTACAAGGGGCATCCTGGGCTCTCCCAAACCCTTTGGTATGAAACTTTACTACTAAATTTGCTTACATAGGTAAAACAACCTCATGAATTCTTGGTGGAATGAACTGAATATGTATATAGGGATTTTTATTAGAAGGTTTTATAACAAGTTCCACAAATCAGTGTTATTACGGGTCATTGACTGGAAAGCAGAAATAGCTCCATAATGTAGAAATGGATCTTATAATGATATCTTTGGAAATAATGCTGAGTATAATATTTTATTTCTATATAATACCTCTCATTGGGATACATTTTCCTGGCTTTATGAATATAAAATGAGGATTTTCGTGTGCCAAAGAGCATGGTCTTTTAAAGTCCACTGATCAAGTTCAATTTGATGCTGTCTTCGGTGCATTGTTATCCTGCTCAACACTAATTCTCTGAGCTTCCCTTCTCCCCATCTGTAAGGAGGGTGGGCATCCTAATTATCTCACAGAAATAATATGGAAGTAAGAAGAGGTATGATTTTGAAAATCTTGACGATTCAGTAGGATTGAGCCCTCTTCCTCATGCTCCCTAAATCATAGAAAATTTTGTAATAATGGGACAATTCTAACCCGCTTTACCTGCAACTGATACTGTAATATTTCTTACTGAATTTCTTTGTCCTGGGGAACATTGCTCTGGTAATTGTCTCAATTCCTTAACTATGACTTCTTATTATTTTTGCTAATTTTAATTTTACATGTGAACCCTGTTCAATTAGCCTTTCATATTCTTTTTCAAGCTGAGAGAGGGAATAACTCAGCCATGCTATATCATGACTATATGTGTTGCATATTATAAATAATCATATCTATACAATTATTTGCTTAGTATCTCCCCATGAAAGGACACTGAGATTTTCTAAAATATTTTGTTTTTATACGCAGAGGCTTAATAAACAGTCAATTAAGTCACCAAAGGAGGCTTCTCACTGGTCCCCTGCAGTACTTAATTGCCTTTTTATACTGCTAATAAAACGATGCTTTGGTTTTAATTTCAAATTCTAGTCACTAGTATATAAAAAACAAATTGGCTATTTATAGTAATCTTTGGCATGAGAATTTAATACAATCATCTATTAGTTTCAGAAGTTTTTCTTGGTGGTTCTTGGGCATTTTATTCATAGACAGTCATGGTATCTGTGAAAAAGAAAGGCTATTTTATTCTTCCTTTGCAACGTGAAACACTTTTATTTCCTTTTCTTGTCTTACTGCACAAACTAGGACCTCTAGTAGAGTGTTAGATGGAGTGATGAGAGAGGACAACTTGATCTTACCAGGAAAACATCCAGTTCTCATAAAGTATGATCTTGGCCATAGGCTGTCTGTAGATATTCCTCATGAATTTGGGGAAATATTACTCTTTTCCTAGTTTGCGAAGACTTTTTATCATCAGTTAACGCGGGGCTTTATCACATTCTGTTTCCTCATCAATTGATATAATCACATGATTTCCCTCAACACTGCTGAGTTTATAGCTATGTGGATACTTTTTCCTAAATTAAAAGCCTTTCCATTACACTTTCCATTAATTCAGCAACGTTTAAAGAACAATGTCTGTATGTCAGGCATTTTTCTAGCAGTGAGGAATACATCAGAGAGAAAAAATGGCAAGGACCCTTACTTTTATGGGAATTCTTTCTAGTTCGATGGCACAGTTTATTTAACAAATTATCTAGCGTTTTATTTATTTATTTTTTGTCCAGTGTTTTAAAAGATAATGTGATTCATGGCTGAATAAAGATAGAGCAATGGCCCTGGCTGGTGTAGCTCAGTGGATTGAGCGTGGGCCTGTGAACCAAAGGGTCATCGGTTCAATTCCCAGTCAGGGCACATGCCTGGGTTCCATGCCAGGTCCCCAGTTGGGGGCACGTGAAGGACAACCACACAGTGATGTTTCCCTCCCTCTGTGTCTCCCTCCTTCCCCTTCTTCTAAAACATAAATAAATAAAATCTTTAAAAAATAGTAAAGCAAGGTGCAAGGGGTCGGAGACGTCAGGGTGAGCGAGAGGTAATGGGCTATAAATCGCAACATTCGGTGCCTGAGCAGAACTTCCGAAGAGGTGAGATCAGTTGAGCACGGCTCTCCTTAGAGGGGTGATACTTCATGGAAAAGCGTCAGTGAGACGACGTGAGGGGGTGGGGCACCCAAATTCTCCAGGCTCTTCAGTCCGCAGCTTGGAGGTCAGGGTGGCTGGAGGGAACTGACTCGTTGGAAGGGACTTGCAGACCAAAGGCACTAAGATGATGTCAGAAGACTCAGACTGGACCCTGAAGGAAGAGTTAGGCATTGCAGCCTCTGAGAGAGGAGGAACGTAGATGGCTTATGTTTTCCCGAATAACTCTGGCCACTGGGTTGAGCTTAAAAGGAGGAAGCAGTGAAGAGACAAAGAGCAGTCAGGTTGTTGGATTAAACAAGCAGAAGCGGAGGGTTGGCTCCACCTGAGGAAATCAAGAAAGGGCCTGTCTTGGATATGGCTTTAGGGTGGGGATGACCTGCTGCGGTGTGTGGGAGACAAAGGACAATGAGCAAAGCCCCCACGGATTTTGGCTGCGCCCCTGAGATAACAAGAAGGCGTGGAAACAGCAGGTGGAAGGCGAGTGAGTCTGGTTTTTCGTATGTTGAGTTTAGAACGTCCCCTGGGCTGCTCAGTGGGGATTCCAACCAGACAGTGGAGCTTACAAGTTGGAGAGAATGCTACCGCGGAGAAATTCGTATGCAAATACTATTTAAAGTCGTGACATTTGGCCAGAATACCTAGTAAAGGAAGGCAAATAGAAAGGAAAGAGGAGAAAACCCGCGAGAAAATGGGATAAGAAAAAAATAAAATCTCTTGGACATTTTGCATGTGTGTGTTCTGTTTTTGGAGCACTGGGCTAGCACAGGCTGGCACCCCACAAATACTTCTCAGATGACTGTGAAGAAGACAAATTTGATGTTAGTCATTTGGAAGGACCAGAGACGCACAGGGTTGTGTTTCTTAATATTCTGCCATATGGAATAAGGAATTATTCCGAGCCTGACATGGGCGGTTGTGAAATACAAATCAGCACTCAAGCGTGAAGGCCAACAGGAGCCTGTGAAGATGAGGGAATGTATTGAGATTTTATTTTATTCTCTCGTCTCTGATCAGTGCAGAAAAGTGCTCTCCTGTCTGGTAGGTTAAAAGGCAGGAAGGACGTTGCATTCATCGGTGATAGGCGTCTTCACGAGACTAGACAGTTCTGGAAGGTCATCGGCTGTGTTGTGGAGCCGAAGTGAAGAATCCATGGCAACGGCGGAGCCTCTGCTTCTCTCTGCGCTGGAGAGATGGTGTTTCTGAGAAGCACCATCTGCAGATTCAAGAACTCCGAGACGGCAGCCACACAGCAAGGACATCCTTCCCAACCAGGTATCTGGGAATCACTGTATGCATGTCCCCGCTAAAGACTGGGTGTCTCGTGATAGGATGCGGGATTGGGGTGATAAATAATTCCTACTGTTGCACACCAGTAAATGTGCCCCATAGATGAGAAGTTAATACACACACACACACACACATGGTTTCTGAATGATGATAACAGATGCACAATGTTCATGGGGTCGGAAAAACACAGATTGGTTTGCAAATTTGTCATCAATGTCAATGTTCGTGACATCTACGAATCAAGCCTTTTTCAGGGCTCAGTTAAAGTGGGGATTATTGAAAGTCTGTGTGAAATAGATTCAAAGATAAGTGTAAAATTTATAAGCCATTGACCTCCGGTTAAATGAATCCCGTGACGAAAAGATTGCCTTTAGTCCAAATGCCAAGCCAGATGGTGTTGGGTGAAGGCTCTGAGAATCTTAATGAACAAATAACTCTGATGAAACAAAAATCTTCCAGAACACACTCGAGTAAAAATGTTTACTCAGATAACATAGCTGTATTTAAACTGGTACCCTGTCTGACATATCACACAAATAAATTTGTGTGAAAATATTATTTGTTAATGATGAGGTAAAGTACTTAGAAAAGGGTTATTCATATGACACAAATTGCATATTAATAATATTAGTGGCCCTGGCTAGGTAGCTCAGTTGCTTAGAGCATTGGCCTGGTACACCAAGGTTGTGGGTTCAATCCCTGGTCAGGGCAGATACAAGAATCAATGTATGAATGCATCAATAATTGAACAACAAACCAGTGTTTCTCTCCCTCTCTTTCTGAAATCAATAGATAAAAATTACATTAGTCATGTAATAAAAAAGTTAGTGTCCCAGGATTGCAATAATTTAACATGAGGAAACAGAGTTTTCAAGTGTTACATGCATGTATCATAGTTTCAACACATATGATGTATGTGCAGAATATAAATACAGATAAAAATGTCATTTGTAATTATCTCTGCCTACATAATTATACCTTTTATACATTCTTCCACACCACTATCTTTTCAAAAGTTTCACAAACACCACTTTGGGTTCTTTATAATAATTTGAAAGCAAACAAAATTTAATATAAAGGCAAATTCATTAATGAGTTGGTTCTGTTATTTGCAGGGTGTTCGATACTTCACATGAAGTAGAAGATCCACCAAAATATCTCAAACTATTAAAAACAAACTAGTGTATGCCAAAGAGCTCCTTGAAATTTAAATGTTTTAAGTGATAAATGAATAATCACTGGGGGGAAAACATGATTCCTAAATTGTCTCTCTCTCTCTATCTGTCCATGTGTATTTATATCCATCTGTCCATATCTATATGTATTTGGCTGTGTTTGCATATATTCATCTATATTTCTATCTGTCCATCTGTCTGCATCTCTATGTGTCCATATTTCTGTTCATCTCTTTCTCCGTCCATCTGTCCATATTTGCATCTAGGCATCGGTTTCTGTGTCTGTCCATTGAGGTGTTCAGAACTTGTCTGAGAGGAAGATCGTTCTAATCGGTGCCCATTTAACCTCAAAGTCTTCCCCACTTGACGTGCTTTGACTAAATCGAGCCACGCTCCTTCATCAGCGTCTGAGCTGTCCTATCTTTCTTGTGCTCAGTTTCGTTACGTTTTCTTTGGTCTATCTGACTCCTCCATGCAAGACGAATATACCGCGTGAAAAGCAAGAGTCAAAACTGATGCGGACGCCGGCGTGCAGTGTCCGTGCCGTTATGGGTGAAACGAGACATTCACACCGACTGCCGAGTTTGGTGGAGGAAAAAGGACAGCATGGCTTTTCTCTCAAGGGGAGCAAAAGCCGTGGCCCATGCCTTGACCAACCTTTATTGGGTTTTCTTCACACAAGACGTGATGGTCCTCATTTACTGTGCACCAGTTCCCTTTAGGTGGTTACCTTTTACAGACAACAAAGGAGCTGATGCCGCTAATCATCTCACAGCAGAAGGATATTAACAAATGGAATGGGAAAAGTGAAGGTTTAGCACAGATTTTAGGAAGTTACAGTAAGCACTCACTGTCCCAATTCAGGGTGAGGGAGTTTTAGCAAAAGCAAGTCCCAAGGTGGCTTGGGTACAAATGTGCAGGCCTGATTCCCCACGGGAGAACCCATCCGTGGGTGTCGGTCCTGTGTATCTCCGAGTGGGAGCTGGGCCCACGCCATGCAGAGCGGTCTCCTACAAAAACTGGCTCTTTCTTTGCGGACGCAGTAGGAATGTCCTCATCTTGGTTCTGGTTTTTGTCCATGCAAATTGGGCCTCAGTGGGAGCGTGACTCTACCTACCTCTTCTGAACTTCCTAAAAAGTTACTGGAACCTGGACATGGACATTGTCCTTTATCCCCGGAGAGTGCGAACAGGCCCAGAGAGAGGTTCTATTCCTATTTTATTTTCACTTCTTGTTTCCACCTGGCAGAACCCTAGGTGTTGGTAAAAGCGCTAGAAAAACGAAGACAGAAAGGAGATGGTTTTGGTGTCTAGGGACCCGCGTAGCCGCACACCCAGAGGAGGCTTTGGTTGGTGCAGTGACTGGCAGCATCAGAAGCAGGTGGAAAAGATGGCTTCAGCGATTGTAGCCACGCCAGCTGGAGAACGGGAATCTCTCTGAGATGCACGTCCTTGGTCTTTGACACGCGCAGAATTCTGCTCTAAGAAGTACCAGCTTTAAGCCAGAGATTCGTTTGAAAGGCACCTATCCTCACGTTTGCTACGTGGGAAGGAAGGAGGTGTTATCGATACCTCTGCAGAAGGTGGGGCAGTCATCAGGGGGTTGACTTCAGTCAAGAGCTCCTTAGGGAAAGTAGGAATCATGAGCTTCTTAGGAAGAGTGTCATGGAAGAGGGGCAGAGTGGACACTGGAGTTCAAGAGCAAGGCCAAGCTGATTCAGCAAATCATGCGAAGCGGGTGTAGTTGTTGAACAAGTGAGCAGCGCTAGAGTCAAGGCAGGCTAGGACTCAGCTTCTTAGAGCCGTCTAAATCAAGAGTAAGCCGTGGCATGTCATGGGGACTGGCTAAAGATTACTAATAGCCTGAGCTTTCGTTCTTAAAGAGACATTCTTGGATGCACGTGGAGTGATGAGGTTGAGGTTGAAGAGAACACAGTTAATAGAAGCATTTTAGCCATTTGTTATGAGTTGAACTGTGTCCCTCAAAGAGATAGGTTTGCACGCCAATCCTCAGTACCGGGGAATAGGATCTTATGCGGAAATAGGGTATTTGCAGGTGGGGTTGAGTGAAGGATCTGAGAGGAGATTGTTCTGGGTCAGGGTGGCCCTGCACCCAATGACAGTGTCCTTACAGGACACAGAAGAGGAGACGCAGGTACACAGAAGAAGCCACAGGAAGACAGAGGCAGAGACAGGAGGGATGTGGCCATCAGCCCAGAGACACCGGGGACCCCAAGAGCTGGAAGAGGCAGGAAGGACTCTCCCTGGAGAGCACATAGCCGTGGACATGCCTTGAATTGAGACGTCTGTCCTCCACACCTGTGAGAGAGTGAAATTTTTAATAAGCCCTATGTTTTGTGGACATTTGGTATGCCGGTTCTAGGAAATGAATACAGATTAATGACATTTGAGGCTAAACCAATGGAATGGACAAATGAGCACACTCATTGTATGAATGGAAAAAAAAACAAACAAACCCAGATAGACTCCAGGAATAACCAGAATTTCCCTTCTCAGTCTGAGGGAGCAGAAGAAGAGGCTGACCCCAAAATGTGTCCTGTGAGGCCTGGTTGAATAACGAGGACTTGAATTCATTGAATAAATACTGTACGAGGAGAAGTTGAGAACATTGTAGTTCATACATCTGAGCTGTCAACAGGGGAATTGGGAAGGGAAACTGAGCAAGAAATGAGGAAAACAGGAGACATCGGAGAACCCTGAGATAAAATAAGCAAAAGCGTACAAAGAGCTTCACCTAAGAAACCAAAAGGAAAGCGATATTCATGGAAACTACGTGATCAGGACTTGTATTCCCAGTTGGCTTCCTGATGGACAGCCAAACAGGAAAGAAATTCAGGTGTTCTCACTCATGATGCAGGTGTGTGGATCATCTCAGACCTGCATCGGCTGCCTGTGCCAACTGTGTACGTTACAAAATATTCTCACGAACGGCTCAGAAAGGGCAGTTACTCCTCCTGACCAGCATCGTCTGGAAGATGCATTTGTGGACTGTGGACTGGAGAATAAAAATTCTAGAGCCTCCTCATGTATTCAGTGTTTGCGGATGACTTTACAGTTTGATGATGTTTTATGTGCATCTACATGTTACTCAGCAGACGGGAAGAAGAGAAACGGCCACTGTTCGCCGACTCTCTTGCCAGGTATGGAGTCAGGTGCTCTGTTCATTCCTGGATCAGCGTGGCGAGCTCAGACTATTGCTCCTCTGTCGCACATGAGGAGACGAGGGATGCGAAGGTGGAAGGTCATACCAAGGAAGGTGGACCCACGTGGGCTTTGAAAGCAAGCTTGCTTCCCAGCACCACCTAAGTGCTCACGCTGGCGTTCGTGGTTAGATGCATTCCGAGGTGGCACCCCGTGGCTTCCGGGATTTTCTGGGTTGGACTCACGGCGATGTTACTGCAGGGTTATATCAGCCCTTGGGGTGACATCATTCGTAATCGCGTCTGCTCTCCTTTGGGATATTTTTAGGAGGGAGCATGGAGCTTGCTGTCTCCTTTTGGCTCATTTATCAACTTAGCATAATGAACACATCGCTTGGTTTCTTGGAAGAACGTCTGAAGTCCGCACGTCGTCCCCATCTGTCTTGTTACGTGACGTCGTGCTATCAGGTGTCTTCCTTCCGTCGGAGGAGTCTTGAATTATCCTCCGCAGGAGGAGTGCCCCTTCTGTTCTTGGGACCGCGGGCGGAACAGAGTGCAGGTGCCATGCATAATTCATGAGCTGTGATTTCCCGGCAGGGTTATTTCTGGCACCCAGCGTCTGTCTGAAAATAGCACGTGAAGAGCATGCACAGTTCGATGACGAGAATAATGCAGTGGCGTGCCCCCTTGGAGACGCCGGGCTTACGTGGAATGTGCACCCCACCAACCTGATATATTTAAAAACAGAGGTGTGGGGTGGGGGTCAGTGGTTAGGTGGGTGCAGCAGATTTCTCCTTCACGCGTGCTTCGCTGTATCTAAACGAGACAAGCGCATCTCTCGCACACTCTCGCAGATGGCCGTCTGGCTGCGTGGCAGCTGGCCCCGCGATGACGAGGAATTCCCTCTACAACTGTCCCCGCTTTCTCCGAATCTTTTGTTGAAGGATAATAGCCACCACTCCTGGAAGGAGCCACCCCCCCATGACTTACCGTGACGGCTTCCTCATACCAGGCAGGAGGCATTTTCCCCATCCATGCTGCAGGGTTTAAGACAGTCACATTGGCAAGAAAATCTCCGGGTTGTGCACTGACTCTGCAGAAGGATATTGTAGTGTGCCGTGTGCAGATGCACGTTCACGGGAAGAAGGGACAGTAAGGGCATGGGCAAAGGTCAGCCACAGGAACGGAGTGTCTTCTGAGGTTACAGAATGCAACTTTCGATGGATGTCGGAATATCCGCTCTCTGTCCTGCAAGAAGCTTCTTCCAAATCTGCTCGAAAAACCCTAGTCATGCCGTTGTCCACATGGGGCTGCTGCACCCTATGCGTTTGAGGTCTTCTATGACTTTGACTTTTGAAGGGGCAGCCCCCTGGCCCCCGCAAAAAAGAGACGTGCAATCCTAGTTTGTTTCCCCTGGAGCTGCGTTGGAGAGGTGGAATCCGTCTCCGTGGTGACTCTCTCCCTCACCAATGTTTACTCTGCATTCCTCTCCAGCAGCAAGCCAGGCACCCGGGGGACAAGAAAGCATGAGTCTCAGTTGTTCTCCTGAAGGACTTGGAGGAAGCGAGCAGCATGTGAGACTCCGATTAGATACAGCGAGGATGCTGTTAAATGGAACGCGATTGTCGAAGCGGGAGGATCAGAAAGAGGTCAGATACAACCTCCTGTCTCCTGTTCAGAGACGTGTACGCCATCCCCTTGGGGCACGCAGTGCACTGAGGATTCACAGGTGATACTTTTTACGTGATGGCTTTGCACAAATACTGGTGACGTCTAGATCTAACGCAATAGTAAACAAAAAAGGGAGAACATAAGTTAGTGAAGCTACAGAACAAGATCCACGGATTCAGTGGCCAAACAGATACGGGCCTAAAACCAGGGCAGAGACTCTTTGAGGTGTTAGGGGGAGTCCAGCGTAGGTGAAGACACTTTATTAAAGGCGACCATCTGTGTGGAAGAGACCGCTGAGGGGAAATGATTTTTTGTGTTAGAAATGGCAATTTGAGGTGATGTTAACGACCGCAGGGGAGTTCGGAGTAGCGTTGTGTGGAGATCGGGAAAAAAACTGAGGATGAACGCAGGGATTGACAAGTTAGCTACAACACTGGTTTTCTGGGGCTGCAACTAATAAAGTCCCCTAAACCGAGTAGCTTCAAATGCCAGGAATTCACTTTCTCCATCCTGGAGACCAGGCATCTGAGGTCACCCAGGGGTCCCAGGGCTGCGCTCCCTCCACAGGCTCCAGGGAGGGGCCTTCCCGCCCCTTCCAGCTCCTCGGGGTTGCAGGAGTCCCTGGGCTGGTGGCTGCATCGCTCCCGTCACCTCCGTCTCCATGTGGCTTCTCCTCTGGGTGGGTCTGCATCTCCTCTTGTGTCTCTTTTAAAGATACTGTCATTGCACGTTGAGCCAGCTGACCCAGGGTGGCCTCCTCTCAGATCCTTCCCTTCACCCCATTTTCAAAGACCGTCTTTGCACAGAAGGTCCTGTTCTGATATTCTGGATGGACATGGACACTATTCAACCAGTAAAAAGCTGCAGAGAGATGATGCTGAAGCAAGTGGGGCCAAGTGACCAGAGGCAAAGTTAGGGTGATTGCAACATGGGGCCGCAGGAGACATCCGGAGGGCGTGAACAATTGACGGGAAAGCAGGGAGACACGTTTCCAAAGCTCGCCAAGGAGGTGGACTCACAGAGATGAGGGCGGACCCCAGAGGGCAGAGGGACGGCCTCCCATTCAACACAGACAGCTTCGGGTTCACCAGTGGAAACAAGTTCCGGGGAACGAGATGCACGGCGTTGGTGCTTGCAGAACACGATGCTTGCGTTTAGCAGCAGCGCACTTAGCTGCTCCCTAAAAATGGTTAAGACGGTCAATTTTATGTGGCGTGTATTCTGTGACACCATGAAAAAGTAAAAATAAAGATAAAATAGTCAGAGGGGCAAGTTTCCTAAGTCTTCACTGTCCTCCTGCACATGTTTTGATGAAAAACGCCTGTTTTTGCGGGGGAGTTACTCCCTCGTTGTTATATAAGGAACAAACGTTTTACTGTCGCGTCAAGGCTGGTGTGTGTCTTACAAACAGCACTGAGTTATAAGAACATTTAAGTCGGTCACACGGAGCGATGTAGTCCAGCAGAGTGGAGACTGGTGCCGTGGTTCGGAGAGAAAAAGCGAAATTGTGAATCTCGCTGTAAAATGAAACTCCGTGCTCCAAGATTGGGCGACGGGGAAGGAAGACCAAAGTGCAATGAACCATGTATGACTCTAACAAGAGTAATTCCAGAGTGTAATTGTTTGCCACCTGGCATTTACAAGACACCGCATTTTACTCTTAACCGCTCACCGAAAGTGTGGCGTACAGTAGTTTTCTTTGTCTTTTCTTTTTTTACTCTATTTGTGCTATTGACACTATTATAGATGTCCCCACTGTCCTCCCCATTGGTCACCTCCTCCCTGCTCCCACCGCACCGCTGGCCATGTCCATGGGTCAGGCATGCGTGTTCTTGGGCTGATCCCCTCCCCTTCTCTCACCCAGTTCCCTCCCCTCTGACAGCTGTCAGTCTGTCCACGTGTCCGTGCCTCTGTTTCTATTTCGTTCATCGCTTTATTTGGCTCGCTGCATGTAAGGGAGGGTGTACGCTATTTGTCGTCCACTCACTGGCCTGTTTCACTTGGCATGATGTTCTCCAGGCCCATCCACGCTGTCGCCAAAGGTAAGAGTTCCTTCTTTCCTTATGGATGAGAACTATCCATCGTGTGAATGGACCACAGCTGTCCATCCACGCATCCACTGATGGGCGCTTGGGCTGCTTCCACATCTTGGCGATTGTAAATAATGCTGCCGATGGTTCGTATGTTTGTGCTCCAGAATCCTTTGGGGGGATATCGGCTTTAGGCTTCTCTTCAGGGTAAGAATTTAGAACTCCACGGATTATTAGCTCAGAGTTAAATAGGCAATGCCATTTACACAGTAATGACAGTGGGTATTAAGCATTATTAAACAGTTTCAGACACGTAATGATTAAAACATGCTTACTTTTGATTTCCAGTGGACATTCTGTAAATGATGACCAGCGATTCAGCCAGATCAACTATATTATTGCGTACTAATTGATCTCCTGGGGACCTTACTTACCTATTCAGCTCAACATAGCTCATTCATTGAAACAATTTATACCCAGGGTGTACATTTTTAATGAGACAGAGCAGACTGATTTTAGGCATCATAAAAGACACACCTCATTAGAGAAATATGAAGAAAGCATGACAACAGTTAACATAATATAGATATAAATTAGCTGCAATAACTGTTTTTAATGAAGTCATTCAAAGTGAAAGGACCAGTGTCAGTTTAGGTAGAGATGATGTCATTTCTAACAAATGAAATAACTATATTTATTAAGCCATCTCAGTTTCATGGTGCCTGAATGATGAGGCATGAAGTTACTTGGTATGAGAAACAGATGGAAAATATGTACTACCATGCATAGCTAACATAGCAACTTTTAAAATTTATTTTTAAAGGATTTCTATTTTTTT
>PVKU01003249.1:0-186686 GCA_004027475.1 Anoura caudifer
CCCCCCCCCCCCACATTCCCCCCTTTAGTTCATGTCCATGTGTCATAAGTTCTTTAGCTTCTACATTTCCTACACTATTCTTGCCCTCTCCTTGTCTATTTTCTACCCACCGTCAATGCTACTTATTCTCTGTACTTGTTCCCCACCTCTCCTCCTCCCACTCCCCTGTTGCTAACTCTCCATGTGATCTCCATTTCTGTGTTTCTGTTCCTGTTTTAGCTGTTTGCTTAGTTTGCTTTTGTTTTAGGTATGGTTGTTAATATCTGTGAGTTTGCTGTCTTTTTACTGCCATATTTTTTATCTTCTTTTTCTTAGGTAAGTCCCTTTAACATTTCATATAATAAGGTCTTGGTGATGATGAACTCCTTGAACTTGACCTTATCTGAGAAGTGCTTTATCTGCCCTTCCATTCTAAATGACAGCTTTGCTGGATAGAGCAATCTTGGATGTAGGTCCTTGCCTTTCATGACTTGGAATACTTCTTTTCAACCCCTTCTTGCCTATAAGGTCTCTTCTGAGAAATCAGCTGACAGTCTGATGGGAACTCCTTTGTAGGTGACTGTTCCCTTATCCCTTGCTGCTTCCAGAATTCTCTCCTTCATTTTAATCTTGGCTAATGTAATTATGATGTGCCTTTGTGTGTTCCTCCTTGGGTCCACCTTCTTTGGGACTCTCTGAGCTTCCTGGACTTCCTGGAAGTCTATTTCCTTTGCCAGATTGGGGAAGTTCTCCTTTATTATTTATTCAAATAAGTTTTCCACTTGTTGCTCTTCCTCTTCCCCTTCTGGTATCCCTATAATTCGGATGTTGGGATGTTTAAAGATGTCCTGGAGGTTCCTAAGCCTCTCCTCATTTTTTTGAATTCTTGTTTCTTCCTTCTTTTCTGTTTGGTTGTTTCTTTCTTCCTTCTGGTCCACTCCATTGATTTGAGTCCCAGTTTTCCTCCCATCTCTATTGGTTCCCTGTGCGTTTTCCTGCATTTCACTTATTGTAGCTTTTATTTGTTCACCTAATTTGTGAGCAAAATCAACCAATTCTGTGAGCATCCTGATCACCAGGGCTTTGAACTGTGCATCTGATAGGTTGTGCATCTCTTGGTCGATTAGATGAATTGGCTCTGGGGCTTTGATTTGTTCTCCCGTTTGAGCCATTTTGGGTTTTTGTTTTTGTTTTTGTTTTGGGGGGTCTGGTAGCATCTGTTATGTAGTGAGGGGTGGAGCCTTAGGTGTTTCCCATGGTAGGGCAGCCTAGTCACTGGGTAGTGATGCTGTATGTAGGGTAGGGTCCAAGAGGGAACAATGGTGCTTGCTCTGCTCTCTCTCAGATTCCAGTCCCTTCCACCACTTCCTCTTTGCCTGGATTATCTGAGCGCGAATGTGGGACCACCTGGTCAGCTAGCTGCCTTGCACGGCCTCACTGGGTCTGCACTGTTGCTACCTCGTGCCCAGGGTCCGCTAGCTGCTGCCTGTACGCTTGGGATCTGCCATCCACTGCTGCCTGCATGCCCGGGTCCTCCAACCTTCACTTTTTCCTGCTGTGACTGCACCCCTCTTACCAATCTGGATGAATGGTTGTTGGACTTCCATACAGTTCAATTTTCTATCAGTTCAGGTTGTTTTCTTGCTTCTAAATCTTTGTTGTCCTTCATTTTGGTTATGCAAAGAGGCACAGTGTGTCTACCTATGCCTCCATCTTGGCCGGAAGTCCTAATAATAGGGTTTAATAAACTTATTTCACTTTTATTTTTTATCCAAACATCAATTTTTCATTCATTCAACAAATATTTATTGAATGCTAGGTGTTGGGACTGGGAGATTAAAGACTAAATAAGACATAGATACTTGCCTTCAAGGCATACTCCGGAGGGGGAACAATAAATAATACAATGTGGAAAGTATTAATACCCCCTGGGGATCTCTAGGAACACTAGAAAAAAGGCATCCTTGGTTTGCCTGGGGAATTTTAGGGATCATTTGAGAGAAAGTGGTATGAGCTGGGTCTCAAAGATGATTAAGTGGGTTCTTTCCAAGTGAACAAGAGGAAAAGAACATTCTAGACAAAGGAACTTGATACAGAGGAGTAGGAAAGCAGGTATATTTGGTAATCTACCAAGCAGGTAAATTGCTCAGGGAAGCTAAAATGTTGGTTTTGTGGTAGGACATTGCTGGAAATTAACCTGTAAGGGTAGATGGGGACCAAGATGGGGAAGTGCTCTGTAATCATCCTAAGGATTTGGACTTGACTAGTAAACAAAGAGAGGCATTGGATGATTATTAGCAGGGAAGTGATATGGAAGGGCTTAAATTTTAGAAGAACTGCTTAGAAGATTATATGTAGAATTAAATTGGACAGAAGCACCGTGACAATGCTCTTCAGGGGTGTCCAACCCGCAGCCCGCAGGCTGCATGCAGTCCAGGATGACTGTGAACGAGGCCCAACACAAAATCATAAATTTACCTAAAACCTTTGTTTTTGCTCATCTGTTTTCATTAGTGTTTGTGTATTTAATGTGTGGCCCAGGACAACTCTTCTTCTTCCAATATGGCTCAGAGATGCCAAAAGGTTGGATGCCCCTGCTAGATTCCAGAAGATAAATAGAAAGTCTCAACTAGAGCCGTGGCAATAGATAAAGAATGGAGGAGATGAATCAAAAAAGCATCTAGGAGGCAGAGTGAAGGGAAAGTTGTAACTGACTGGATTTAAGCTGTAAGGGAAAATGCATCTGCAGCGGGTGAAAGAATGACAGCGCCTTCCTCTGGCACAGGTAATAAAAGGGGGAAGAAGCAGTTTGTAGACAAGGTAATGAGTGTAAGGTTTGGACATTTTGAGATTAGATTATTTCTGGGGCCACCAAGTGGAGATACCTAGAAAGCAATTAGAAATACAAGCCTGTGAATACAAGAGTCCAATCTAAATAACACTTTAAGCGGATGACTTCCACTTTTGCATTTCTAGATTGGACTCTTGTATTTTTAAAGCCCTGGGTATGAATTCAATTGCCCAAGGGAGAGTGTGTAGAGAAAAAAGACCGTGTCAGAACCCTTGGGGACCAGTACTAAGGATCAGCAAAGGAGAAAGGGGTCTCTGGAAGCTGAGAAGGAACATCCAGAGGGGCTGCAGAAGACCAGATGATGATGATGATGATATACCACTGAAATCATATGGCCGTAAGCTCTTTGAGGGAAGGTCAAGTTCAATACATGTCTGTGTATTCCCAGTGCTGAAGACAATGCCTCTCTGTGATGGGCCTTAAACATTTGTTGAGACTCCTACAAAATGGCAAATGTTATCAAATGGTGCATTATTAAATACCATCAACGAGTGGCCGAGCTATAGCTCAAACACCATCTGTGGGTGTGGACAGGCATTAAACATGGAAAAGTCCTGGGCAAAGAGGAGAGACTCCTGGCTTTGTCATCCCCTCCACCCACAGCAAGCAAGGCCTGGCTTCCCCTTCCTCTAACCGAGACCATTACCTTAGGGGTAGGCTTCAAAGCATGAGATATTTTCTTAAAATCCACAGGATTTTTTGATGCAGGGTTAGAAAAGTGATAAACCACAAATGTGTGTGGGAGTGCCAGGCTCAAATGCCAAGGAACACCCTCAATGAGAACATTGCCTTTTGGCATCCTGATGACGCCCAAACAGGAGTCTAAAGCCTGATAATGGAAAGCATCAGAAGAGCCAAATTTAGATTCTTTGAGCCAAAGACTAAGGAAGCTTCCAGGCCAGGGACCTAAGGAAGAGGGAAGCAAGCAGCTGGGAGGATGTGAATGTATGTATTTGGGGTGGGGGGCAGGCGGAGACAGAAGAGTTACAGATATTTATGGTGTGGTTTTAAAGTTACTGCTTGACATAGTGAAATAAGGCTAACAACATTATCAACTATTTAAATATACGGTATCTCAAGAATGCATTGTATTTGGGAAATTCCAGAGGTGTAGCTCAGTAGACAGCACATATAAGATAACCTTAGGGTGATTGTGACAAGACTATAGTAACTAGAAAATGTTTTACCTTGAGGTAAGACTCAGAACAGTCCTGGTGATATTTTATCAACCAACCAACAAGCCTCTGTTAACTAAGGTTACTGTTCTTGAAATGAGCTTTCTTAAATATTTATGAAAAAAATCCATTATTTGACTATGGTAGTCAAATAATCATTTTAATTTTACTCTATTTAGTTGGGAAAATTAAATGTTCAGCTTTTTAAGTTTCTTTTTGTAGCTTACTTTGCTTTTCCCACCTCAAATTCCAATTGAACTCCAAATCGAACTCTTTTAAAGAGAACTGCAGGAGGAAAATCTGGTCTCAAGATTTACTATCAGCTTTGGTAGAGGAAGGGAAATAAGCCACCTACAGACTTATGATTTTTAGAGACTAGTGAAGCCAGAGAAACAGACCCCTCTTGAGATAGTACTAGGCAAAATGTGTGTCTGTTTGTGGATCATTCTCTCATTGATCGCTTGCAGCTTAACTATTGGCAGAAAAATCAATGGGAGAGAGACAAGGTCATTCAGCATCAGGTTATCTGCATAGGAGTGGGACTGGAGACCATGAACAGGCATTGGGCTTTGGCTGGGCTTCACAACAGCAACCTGAATGACTCTGGGCACATTAACCCCTCTATCTCAGCTAATGCAGCCACAAAATAGATGTGAGAAGAGAGTTAGGCACAGTCTATGCAAGACATGGAACCTCACGTTCAATGTTATTACATAGTCTCCTGGCACAACTCCTAACAGGTCATCCTTTACTGGTAGGATTTATACAAACTAATTTTTCCCTTATCAGGCTTCTTCTTTCCCATCCTTGAAAAACATCTCATATGAGTTGGACTCTGTGTTCTGCAATTTTTATATACATTGATTAATTGAATTCTCCCGACAAGCTCACTGAGAAGTGTGTGGGAGTCACTGGTGAGGGGTCAACCTTGCCCTCCTTGCTAGATCAGCCTCCTCTGCCTCACTTAGCACCACACTGGAAACATCTGGAGACCGTTAAAGACAATAACAACACCACCACAGTGGACTAATGCTGGTTCCTCCCCAGGACTGGCGATCAGACTCTCCCGAGCGATGGCTGCTAATGTACAGCTTGGCTGGAGAAGCACTCTGTTAGACCATGCTAGCTCTCTCAAATGAGAGGTAAAGACAAGAAGGAAAAAAAAAGCTATGAATAAGACTAACATTTATTGAGCCCCTACTACACATCAAATGTGTAATCTTCTCTAATCTTCCCATACAATCGGGAAAATTATTCCCATTTTACAGATTTGAAAACTTTGGAGTTACTTAGAAATACCTAAGAGGAGAGAGAAAAGCATGGTAGGTACATCAAACAAGAGAAAAGACAGAAAGAAGAGAGGCAACGCACCAGGAATTACTTGTATTATACTCATGATCCTGTTTCTCACAGTGACCCTATGTAGTAGGGATTAGAATTATCCCCCTTCTGCAGATGGGAAAACTGAGGTCCAACGAGGCTAAGCAGCACCCTCAGGTTACACAGCTGGTAAGTGGCACAGTGTGTATTCGAAACCTGGGTCCAGGGTCTTAACCACACACAGTTTACATTGCCCATCACTTCTCAGAGGGAGAATAAGAAGAAGAGAAGCAAACAGGATTTATTCCGTTTAGTGCTCTGGGGAAGGCACTTTATATTCATTATCTCAATGAATCAATGAACTCAGTGAATCACTTCATCCTTTGAAGGGAACGTGACCTCCAACTTGAGTTAAGGAAACAGGCTGGCCGTGGTTAAAGTATCTTCCTCAAGGTTTCAGTGGAACTGAAGCAGCAGTTTCAAACCCTAGGTTCAGTGTTCAAACCCTAATTCAATTTATTCCAAACACATGCTCCACAAGGACAACGCCAAAGTTAGGAATAGTGTTAAATACTAACAGCCAAGCAACACATAGGGCTCTAAGTAGGGAAAAACAGAACATGGGAGAGGATTGAAATGGATTTCATTATGTTGACTGGAAATTGAGATGTGACTGAACGAGGAAATATTTTAATTCAGTTTGGTCAGGGAAGGACTGTAAATAGGCAGCAGAAAGTGATTTGGAAACTAAACATTTGAAACGCCAGCTATTCTTCTCTTCGCTGGTTATTTGAGTTTAGGCACAGTCATCTGAACACAGAACTTTACCTACAAGTGCTTCCTTAGTGGCCCCCTGGGACCATCAAACGCTAGCAGAGGGGTCCACATTTGATTGCATCTGACCTTGAAAACTCAGCTTTGATCACTTTCTTTAAACACTCCTTTTACTCTACTACTATTACCACTATAATTCCATATTTCAAAAAAATTTATTGTGGTTTAGTTACAGTTGTCCTGCCTTTTTCCCCATCACAAAAACAGTGGTCAGAGGCCACAAAGCAGGTGGCCGTGCCGGAACCGTATGCATGTGGTTAGGCCAGAGGGCCCCCTCCATCCTTGTCAAGGGGAGTGCTAACCTTCTCTCCTTTCATACAACACTATACTTCCATTTTTAATTGAAATTACTTTTGAAGTTTCAAAATAATGTGATTTTTATTGAAAAAATAAATTTAAGAAAAGAAATGTAGAAGTAAGAAAGGGAAAGCCCCCTGTAACCACTGTCAGAATCTGGTGAGCTGTCTCCTGGGTCACGTTCTGTACATACACGTAGATGAATTTGTCAGCATTAGCAAATCGGTTTTTGCCCAAATACAACTAAATTCTTTGTTGGGTAAACAGTCTTGGTGTATTCCATTACTGTAGGAACTGGAGGAAGAGATCTTTTGAAACCAAAACAATTACATTTCAGGCCCGAGAAAAGTATAAGGCGAAAACATCCGCTTACATAAGAGGTGACGTACACTTTTTTCACTGGAGCGGGAAACAGAGGGATTTGATAAGGAGCATCAGTTTATACCCCCTGTCACTTCTCTTATGGCCCTGAGATGGAGGAAGCATTCAATTAGTATTTCCTGAATGAATGAGAATTGTTTCCTTTGTGGTGGTTTTATTTTGGGCTAGCGTCCATATCAAGAATAGTAGAAACACGTGTAACCACATGTAAATGTTATAACAAATGCTGCAAACATAATTACAAATTTTATTGTCATCCATTTTGGATCATTCAAGCCAGGATTCACTTCCAATTTTACTGCAAGTGACATATGAAATTTCCCTGTTACTTTTTACCACTTGTGTGACTTTGCCCCATCATCTGTCACATGGCTTTTCGTGGGACAAATGAATTATAAGCTCTGAGAGAATGGGGAGATTTCTTTTCATTTCTTTTGTATTCTCCAAGCACTCGGTATATGCTCTGCACACAGTAAATGCTAAATACATGTTTGTTGACTTTTACTGAACATAGTGACTATATTAGTTTGCCAGGGCCACCATAACTAAATAGCACAAACTGGATGGCTTAAACCACAGAGATTTACTGTCTCACAGTTCTGGAGGCTGCATCTGAAATTGAGGTGTTGGCAGAATTGGTTCCTTCTGAGGGCTCTAAGGGAAGGATCTGTTTCAGGCCCATCTTGTAGATGGCTGGCTTCCTGTGTCTCTTCACATTGTTTTCCCTTGTACATGTCTGTCCCTATCCCCCTTTTTTTTGAGGACATCAGTCATATTGGATTAAGGCCCCACCCTAATGACCTCATCTTAACTAATTGTATCTGCAATGACCTTCTTCCCATATAAGGTCAAATCTTGAGGGGTTGGGACTTCAACATATGAATTTGGGGGAAGGGAGACACGATCCAATGCATAATAGTGACCTTACACAGACTCATCAAATATTCATAGTGAAAAGAGGCCTTAAACATCGTTTACTTTGCCTACCTGATACCTGAATTCTCTCTTACTCCAAGCCAAGAAGAACGTTTAGGATTTGAGTATTGTTGGAAACAGGATTTTAGGGTGGTTTTGTTTTTTAACGTGCCTGTGTATGCTTTTCAGAATGGTTCCCACTGTCTAAACCTCAGAGCCTTCAGCGTGTCTGGATCAGGTAAGCACCACCTCAGAAAGCCTATCTTTCAGCAGGGTTTGAAGGGACATTTCCCTGGACCTCAGGCCACTGAGCACCCCAATCTGCAGGCCCCTGGGAGATGCCTCTGGGACAGCCAGCCTCCTGTGAGTCTGTTAGTTTTTCTCTATGACCCATTTTACATTCACTAAGATTAGTCATTAAAATTGTTTTGTGCCCCTCAACCATGCCTGAGGCCCTGAGAATGAGGGAGTGTTGGCCTGCGAGAAAACCTAGTGGGTTTATTATTCTCTGACACAGAGAAACCAAATAACATCATTGAGTGGCTATTGGAGGGGGTTGGGGGGAGCTTGATTCACGGAGGTCATGCTTTCCCAGGCCCTCTCTACGCAGACTCACTCAGACCAGGGCAGACTTTTATTACCAGCTTTCAACAAATCCCTAGTTTCTTTTGCAAAGTAAAACAGATAATAGAGACATTCCCGGAATAGTTAGCTAACTAAGCCGTGCCAGGCAACCTCAGGGCTAAGAAGAACTCAGTGTTTTCGGACAATGACCAATTACAATAACCAGTATTATTTGATCTGAGAGTAATTAGCCGAGGCTCTGTTCTTTTTGCTTCAGTGAAAAGGCAAAAAGGGCAGTGAGGAAAACATCAGAGACAGGGGAAACGAGCTCAAATGTCAAAGAAAAACACACTCTTGCAGGTGGAGGAAAGGGGAAGAGATCCCAGCTGAACATTCGAATGTTGTTCTTCCCTGCAAATGTGGTAGAGTTCAACTCAACCCCATTTTGTTTGATTTCTGCAGACTCGGTGCTCATGTGCTTCAGAAAGCCTCCACGTAGAGTGGCTATCAGCACAAAGTAGAATACAGAACTACGGGTTACCGAAGGACCTCTTATTGGGAGGCACACTCCCCAGCCCCCACTGGGATGTCTGCACACTCCATAGTTATTTTCAAACGCACTGTACCACCTGAAAGCCCCTGCTGTTTTGGGGACAGGCACCAGGGAAGTGCTGTTTATCATTTCTTTTTAAATGTGCAAACTTTCTCTTACCTGCATAGTCAGGTAGCTCCTAGCTGGACACATTTGTATTTTAGCACTGTCCTGTGGCTTGCTTCCATTTCACTAATGATTTACCATTTAACTGCAAACCACCTTAACACCCTGTGCAGCTGCTGCTGGCACTGTCACATGACATAAGAAAGTGCCACCAGCCTTCAGCTATTGTCCTACCAGACCTCCCTTCTAGGGCTGAGCAGGACTTGAATTAGCTGAACATCCCTCTGACTTTTCTGACCATGTGCAACACCCAGCACCTCTGCCCATTGCCTGGCTCCCAGCAATGCCTTTGTCTTAGTTCGGACTTCTGACTTCTCTTTGCTCAGATCCTCGGAGCAATGAGTAATGTCTAGAGATGTGTGGTCTAGTACAGTAGCCACTAGCCCCATGTGGCTATTTTAATTTAAATTAATTAAAATTAAAATTAAAATTGCTCCATCACTCTAGTGAAATTTCAAGGGCTCAATGGCCACATGTGAGTAGTGATTGCACTATTGGACGGGGCAGAAATAAAATGTTGTTATCATTATGGAAAGTTCTATTGGATAACACTGGCCTACGTTATCACCCAAGACAATTCCTGGCTCTGGCAAGGTCTTTGGCATTGAAAAAGGTCTAATGGTAGGTGGGATGTCTGCCATGCTGCCTATGTTATTTCATGTATTCCTCACCAATTTCATTCCCACTGTAAAGAGGAAGAAATTGAGGCTCAAAGAAGTTAAGTCACTTGGCCAAGGTCATCACGCCAAGCGACAGAGCCAGGATTCACCCAGTGCCCAGGGCTCTGTGGCTTTGTCAGTTGAGTCAGGTCACAAGTGGGATGAGTGAAGAGCAGCCAAGGTGTCACTGGCTTTTCTACAAGATTTTAGCTGAGGTGCCTCAGATCTGCACAGGGCTATAAATGCCCCCAGGGCCTGGGGTGTGCCTGGGGTTTGGTGGTGACCTGATTAAAATGGGCCCAGCAAGTGCACATGCACATAATAGACAGATTAGGATATTACAGCTTCTTTGATGTTGTTTCTCCCTAGTGTCGGATACATTTCTTACTGGGGGCGTCCTAAATTGACAGCAGTAACGAAGTACCCAGTCTCCCGAAACAACAACAAAAAAGTCATTCTTAGGAAAAAAAAATGAAGATATTTGAATAAAGCCTGAAGCTTAGTAAATAGTATTGTGCCAATAATACTTCTTGGTTTTGATCACTTTACTGTGGGTAGGTAAGATGTTAACATTAGGGGAAGCTGGTAAAACATACAAGATCACTCTCTGCATTATGCCTGCAAATCTTCTGTAAACCTAAAATTACTTCAAAATAAAAACAAATTGAAAAATAAAAGCGCCCACTCTATCCCTGCCTTTTTTCTCTTTCTGTGGCTCCAGGGGAAAACAACAAAGAGCCCAGCTGAACTCAGTGACCAGCCTTGTGCAGCAAACAGACAAAGCCCTTCCACTGTCAAGGCTGATACCAGGCAGCAATGGCAGTGGGAGATTTTTATACTCAGAGACCGGTTGTGCTGTTGCCTCAGGTTCCTGAGAACCACCAGATTTTAGATGTGTGGAGTGATGAGCTAGTTGGTGGTGCTTTACACCACCACAAAGCCTGATTTTTATTTTTTCTCATAGTTTGTGTTGCTATTCTGGACTTCAAAAATTAAATGTGGATGTCCTCTCACCCAGCACATCTTTTAGGGTCAATTTACAATTTTAATCTTTCTTTACAACTCTTACAAGCAATGGGGCCTGTGGCAATTCAGGTCAGCTGGAACGAGCTTGTTCTCCTTGCACACAGAGACAGGAACTCCCCCGGGATGCTGGTAGGAAGAGAAAATGATGTTCTTAATAAAAAGTTTTAACATGTTGTATATTCTTCAACCTGGGAATTTCAATTCTCAGAATGTATACTAAGAAAATCATCACACAGGTACACAAGGATTTCTCTTTGAAGATATTTGTCACAACATGATTTTGATAGCAGCCTCTCACACTCTAACAAAAAAGAGAAACAGCTTCAATAAGCACCTGGCCATGTGGGTTATGGCGTGTCTACATAATGGAGTGCTATGCAGCCATTAAAATTATGTCCTAGGGAGCCATTCCAAGTCTTGGGAAGGTGATCAAGACAGTCAAGTGGAAAAATTTGGTTATAACAACATGTAGAGTATGATCTAATTTTTAGGTAAAACAAGAAAAAACAGCATAAAAATAAAGGGCTAAAGAAGAAAAAAATGAACATGAAAGCAATGGCAATTATCTTTGAGAGAAGGGAGTTATCTAAGAGTGATAGAAGGGTTTTAATTTTCTCTCTGCATTTTCTAAGCATTCTACAATAGGTAGAACAATGGAACACTTCTCACTTCTTACAGTGTTACTAGAAGGAGAGTTTCACCAGAGAACTTTTTGTCTTTATTAACAGACTCACATTAATTGGGTAGGTGGATTCTCTTAACCCTGCAAGATACTTCAGGCATGTTTAGTAGTTAACATCACAAGCCTAACAAATAATATTTATTAACATGTAGCCTATATGGAAAGGTGCTGGTAGGCCAATTAACATTTGTGATGTTTACTTTTCATGCCAACTTTCATATCCAAAGTAGAGGTTGTAACCAGTGAATAATTGTTCTAGTAGGAGTTGGAGTGGGTCTCAAACTGTACAAATGAGGCAATAAAGGTAGTCCATAGTAAGCAAGACTAGAGATGGCAGAAAAAAGCAAAATGAAGCAAACATAGAGAAAGAATCATTATTTGTGCTCAATGAAGCAACATTTGTATCCCTGGGGCTCTTTTTTCAGCTCCCAAATAAGAGTGCAATATGCTGAGAGCAAGAGTTTATTAGGATGCTTGTCCAGATTGAGAGGCCCCACTGTGAGCTGCTAGTAAAGGCTTATATTCAAGGAGGGCACAGATTTGGCTTACACAGGGAAGACCAACATGAAGTTGGCTCATAGGAGGAAAAGACTTCATTTGTATGCTTTGCCCTGGTCACTGCCTCTGCCAGCTAAGGAGCAGGAGAAGTGGGTGGTGGCAGTCATGGTGTGGAGGCCATAGGACTGACACAAATCCCAGCACCACTAGAAGCCTCGTGGGAAGAGTGGGGAGAGGATTAGTTAGTTAGAAGAGGAAAGTCCTAAAAAACAAGTCCTTGTATTACCACTCTCCTTTCAATGTTCTGATAAAAGTGGCCTGTCCTTCCTGTGTGTCCCTACTATCCCTGTGAGCTTTTCCTGGCTTCCCCATCCATCCGACATACAGTCCAAATAAAAACAGCATGCATGCTATGCTAACACCAGTCCAAAACAGATCCTGTCCCTTCCTTATCCAATCAGATTGCAGCTCCTCAGCCTCTTCTACAGAGGAATTCTGTAACAATTCAATTATGAGCCAATGGATGGGAGTGTGCAGAGAGAACAAATCACTGATTAGGGTGGAGGTAGATGCTGATAGATGCATCACTCTGTTCTCACCACAACCACTTATACACCCACCCACCCCCTGGAAATTCTTAGAGTGGGTTCAGACCCCGTTTGGCATATGTCCCACTTCACTACCCTATAGCAAGGGTGAACCAACGACACTTTCTTCACAAAGTTTTCCCTGAATCTCCTTCCAGAGTAATACCAGGCCCTAGTGATTTGTACCAGGCTCCCCACTCCAAACCCCTGAACACCTATGCCGGACAGGGCACCCATGCCCGCCAGCCCCTCTTCAGGCCCTAGCTACTAAACAGGCCTCCATCTCAGATTTTCTTGTCTCCTAACTGGCTTCGAAATTTGCAAGGACTGGGGATTTGCAATTTTTTTCTTTAAATCTATAAAGCAATTAATTCTGAGTTTGAAGGTAAAGTTACCAGTTTATAGAAATAGTTTTACTTCCTGGGAATTAGATACCTGAAAGTTTCTTGTGTAAATCCTATGCAAAAATTAGGCAAATTACCACTCTGGGCCAGGACTTCCAGCCTCACTGCATCATAGAAGGGGAAGGGAATCGGTTCTTTGTTGCTTCAGATTGGTATGTATATTTGATAATAAATCAGTCCATCTATTGTTGTTTAATTGGGGATTTGCATGGCCATGCAATTTAATTCTGAATATCAGGCATCAGTCCTGTGGTTAATTGCCTCCTGGGACCTGCAGTTTTCCATCTTGTGGTTTTCTACTTGTAAACCCTTCTGTGGGCTCTAGAGATGGGTGTATGTACTTAAACAACTGACGCTAGATTAGCAAAGACTTTCAAACATTATAAATACATAGGAAGTGTAAGACCCACAAGGCCTGGAGGATTAGCCCCTGCAACCCTCTCTGGCTTCATATCTGGCCCCCTCCCACTCTTTGTCCATGCCAGCCAACTGGCCTTTCTTCCTTTAAACTCACTCTTCTCCCTCCCACCGCAGGGTCTGTATGAGCACCACAGATCTCTGCCTACATTGCCTACCCCAATTCCTCAGCTCTCAGCTCAAATGTGGCTTCCTCAGACTTCCCTGACTAGCTCCTCCCACTCTCAATCAGATATCTAGGCCTTTTTCTTCACAGTTGTACTTATGCATTTATATGATAAGTTGATGAGTGTCTGACCCCTCTACTAGACCAAGCTGCCAGAGGGCAGAGTCTTGCCTGTATCTGAGGCAGAGTCAGCCACCTCCCAACACAGTAATTGCTCAACTGATGGATTTATGCATCTCCAGATTTATAATTCAACATGAGGTCAACTTGAGGATCCATCCTTACTGTAATTTGGGTACTTAATTATCTCTCCTCCTATGCTCCATCTCATGGAGAGTCAACAGAACATCTTAGCTAATAACCTTGGGAATTGAGCTTCTGTACATAAGGGCGTTTTCCACCCAAGCCTTAACCTCCAGAATTGCTTCTCTCCCTCTTCCCCTTCCAGAAGTCAATGCTTGCTGCCCTTGGAGTGTATTTCCAACCTGCCTTTTCTGCTTGGTAGAGGCTGCTGTGTCCCTCAAAGGAGAATCCTTAATTATATATTTCTGCTTCTATAATTATAATTCTGGGTCCTTTATCTATACGTGGTGCCAGAGACACTATGGAGGCTGGGAGTGGGGGTAGGTGTTGAATGATAGAATATTGAGCTTTTCCCCCTTCTTAGCAACTGGACAGGTAAGAGTTTCACTGTGGAGGTTATTTTTCCACTTGCCATCAACTTCACTAATCCCAGGAAAATTCTATTTGAAACCCTCTTCCAACCGTCTCCTTTTCTTTACTTTTCTTCTTTCCCCTTTTATTTATCAGAAGGGAGGCCTCTAGAGAAACTCACTTCTTCTCTTCCATTTTTTCAGGTTGGGCAGAATTCCTGAAGCTGAAGACCTGGCCTCGCTAATGCTGAAAGGCTTTCCCAGAGACCGCGTCTCCGCCCAGGAAGCCCTGGCTCACGATTATTTCAGCTCCCTGCCATCTCAGTTGCACCAGCTTCCTGATGGTCAGTGAGGGAGTGTATGTGGGTGTATGCGTGTACACATGGTCTTGGTGTCTAAATGTTTCCTCTGAGCACCGGCAAATCATAGAATTTACAACCAAACGTGAGCTTAGATGCCAATTTGCCCAGGAGAGGCAAAGTGGGATGCAATCTTGCTTGAGTGTTCATGAGATTCTCTAAAACTCAAAAGCACTGGTGGATTGAGGTGACACTGGCCTCTTTGTAATGATCCAAACACTTCTCATTTACACACTTACACTTAGAAATTGGATGAGATGAGGTTGCCTCTGAGTTTGCTTTCACTAGCATCTGCCAGGAAAAGCAAAACCAAAGCTTCTAACAAGCCCCTCCTCTCTTTCCATAGAGAGTAAGATGATAGGTGACATGGATATGTCAGAGAAGAGAGCCGGGCCTGTCTGGATTGGTAATCTGATGCTGCCACGGGAAGTACCGGGGTGGGGCGCTGCGGGGAGGGGAGCACCCTCCCAGGCCAGACGCCCACGGGAAACACAAGTTACCCTGAAATCAGCTTAGCTGCCTGGGCCTGAAGTCATCCTCCAAATCTGAAATCTGCTGAGGGATCATGTGGCTGGAGCTCTCCTCATGTTTCTCAGAATGTAGCCAGGAAGGGCTATGCGGAGGATGTGGTCAGTGTGGTCACAGCCCGGGCTGTTGGGGGGGACAATCCTTAGGTGGGGTTTCTTTGAAAACACCCACCATTCAACTGAAAACAGTTTTTAGAAGTCCTAAGCTGGAGAGGAGAAAGCTGACAAGGAAGGCCTATGGACTCGGACTGGGAAGAAGGTAGTAGAATGGAATGGGGAGCTTTTGCACAAGATCCTGGGACAAATGGCCTGGCCAAAGTCTCCAGGGTTTGCAAACGCAGCACCACACTGTACTGAGGACATTGTCCTGCAGTGGTTCAAAGCTCTTAGTCTGGGATTTCTTGAGGTATTTTATTATTAAAGTGAGTCATTTAGGATCTCCAGAAATAACCAGAATCATACAACTGGGGTTAATGTTTCTTACCCCTGTGAGAAGAGTCAGTCATCAGTATTTATTAAGTTGCCATTAAGTGTCAAAAACATATTAAGTGCTATAAAAATTGAGGAAAAAAAGAGGCTTGTCCTTGACCTCAAGGATCCCATGGTGTGGGAGGAAAAGAGGGTGAGGAAGAGGAAACAGGGCACCCTCGTACACGTATTAGCACAAATCATATCTAAACAGCTCCAGTCCATGCATAATCGGCTACAGATGTTCAGAGAATGTGTGTGTGCTAAAGGCAATTCTTTGGAGGAACCAGAATAAGTCAAGTGAGATGGATTAGACTGGAGGTGAATCTGGACTGGAATTTGAAAGGAGGGAAGGGACATGGTTTGGCATGCGGGTGGAATAAAAAGCATTCCAGGAGACCTGTAATTCTTACTGGTACGCTCCTGGTTCCTCTCCCCTCAATTTATCCCCTCCCCTCCCCCACTCCCGTCCCATTCCCTCTTCCCATGCTGAGCCCCTAGATCTCTCTTTGTTAGCTTTCTTCTCTCAGGCTTAGGACTTCCTAACTACTACTTCAGGCATACAACCACTTGGGTGCGCACACACACACTCTCTCTCTCTCTCTCTCTCTCTCTCTCTCTCTCTCTCTCTCTCTCTCTCTCTCTCTCTCTCTCTCGTGCTCTCACACTCTCCTCTCTCCACTTAAAGAAACTTCTCCCATTGGCCCTCCTCCAGGATCTATTATTCCACATACAGAGAACTGCTGGAATCTTCAAAGTTTTCTGGGCATCAGCTTTTGCCTGATGAAGGGTAATTAGGAAGAAACAATTGTCCAAACTGATGTGTTGTTAGAAATTTGAGTTTTGGGTTTTCCTGGCCATCTGAAACAAAGCCACCGACGGAGGGGCTCTGCCTGCGTGTGCGCGCACACATGCAGGTGTAGGAGAGAGACCGATCTGTATTCCTCCTCTGTTCACCCAGCCACAGAACCCAAATCTACTTTGACACTTTTAGAAAAATGAAAAGATGGAATCTTGCAGGAGGCTGCCTGTGCTGGGGGAGACGAAGAGCGCTCGCAGCAGGAGGGAAGTTGACTTTTCTTTATACATATAGGGGTTTTTCCATGCAGAGTTTAAATTATGCCTGATAAAAGGAGTTTCATGGATGTTTCAGGTCTTTCAAATTCTCCTGGCTTCCTCCCAATTAAATGAGGTTTGTCAAAGCCACGGGGCTCTGCTGCTGCTGCCTGGGCCGACAAGCACTTCCTGCAGCGACATCTCAAATCCCCGAGGGAGAAGATGAAAGGGCCAGTGCCAAGAGACAGGGGAAGGGGGGGCGGGATTGGGGGTTCGTGTGTGTATGCGTGTGTGCGTGTGGGAGGGGGCACAGAAACAGGTTTAGAGACAGACTGACAGATGGGAGTTGGGACAAGCAGACAGGGAAAGCAAATCCACCAGGAAAATTGGAAATACAGAGGAAGAGAGAGAAGCAGCTGGGGCCAGTTTGTGCACCTCGACAGCATGGCCCTCGCCAAGGGCACAACCACCAGAGCAGGGGATTCAGACTCACTTTCACCCGGGGCCACATCAGTCTTGCAATTGCTTTCAAAGGGTCGAATGTGATTTTAGGACTGTATAAATGTAACTACTCCTTGACAGTTAAGTGAGAGCTTGGTGCTGCCACTGGGTAGAAACAAGGTTCTGGGCCACATAAAACAAGGTGGAGGGTGGGATTCAGCCCGAGGGCCTTGTGTTTGCTACCTGTGCTCTAGAGGATGCATTCCCTTGGCCTGGCAGCACCAAGTACTTTCTTATTGCCCGTGGTAATGAGCCTTTATTAAGAGCATCCTTTGCAGATGGGGAACACCAAGCAGTTATCGTAGTTCCCAACCAGTGGAGACACAGAAGCTATATCCTCATCCCAAGCTATATCCTCATCCCTGGTGGGTTGCCCCAGGCAATAAGAATTGTGCAAAAATAAGACATGCTCTTGTGAGTGGTTTGTAAAGAGAGTTTCCCTGCCATAATTATGCAAGACATTTTGCTCTCTGGTGACAATTCAGTATGGAATGATTTAGGGGCTTATATTTATATCATTTTATTATTCTGGTTGCAGGATAACAAAGTTGTCACTTTAAAATATATTCTGTTTCCCCTTTGATCTGGGAGATGCCAGCTCTTACTGTGTGCCCTCTGAAGAAGACAGTTGAAGTGTGAAACCTGTGGGTGGGAAATATGTGAAAAGTGCAAGGACAGCCTAAATCCCAGGGGAAGAGGGACATAGATATTCTCCCCCAAATGCAAGAATTGCTCACATCCATCCATGTCCATTTTCACAAAGCCTGAGAAGTCCTCAGCCACCCTTTCTCCAGGTCATGACAGTAACCTTATGGCCAGTGGAAATCAGAGGGTTACTTGCCATGAAAATCCAGGAATTCCAGGATTAGTTCCCCTTTGGAGAGAACTCTGAAGTGGAGAAGCGTGAATATTAGAATGGCAAGCGTGTGGGAACTTCTGCCCAGTGCTGACGTTTTCCCTTATTGACTCCTGAACACCTGAAGAAACATTTGTTGAAGGAGAAATTATGGGGAGTCTCTCTCAAAACACACCGACACCAAGCTAATTACTTTTGCAGATGGCCAGGGAGACGCTCTTCTCACGCAGCCGCCAGCCGATGGCCACACTTGTGGTCCTCAAGGCTGAGCCAACAGAGCAGGACGTCAGCTGGGGCAGCAAGGACCTAAAATTAGGCCCTTGGCAACTCCCTAATCTTAGCTGCAGTTTTGGCTTCTTCATTTAATTCCCTTTGCCCTCAGCTTGAACTTGGGCTCTGGGAAAGGAACACTGTTCAATGATTTGGGGGTGGGGGGAGTAGAAAATCATTAAGCTGCCCCTTGTAGAAACTGGCCCCAGTCTGTTCTTGCAGGGGGCCTTCCAAATGTTACCCTGGGAGAGTTAAGACTGATTTTGGAAACCTGCCATTTTGAACCACAGACACTGATCCACAAAAGTATTTTTTTTAATCTAGGGCAGTAAACGCCACGTGATTTAAGAGTCTGGTCCTTAAGCCCCAGTCCTTGATCCTCAGGACATCAAAGGCTCTCTCTTTCTGTCCGTCAGTTGGTCCCATTTTGCTTTCCAAATCCCAGGCTGAGTCTCTCCCATTCTTTCCTGGGCTAAATCCCCCTTCTCCTTTAATACAGGTTTCAGCATCTTGGGGGAGAAAAATCCTAAAACTTAAAGACCGTAATTGTTTCACAAGTAGTTTTGCAAACACAATTTACCAGAGTCCTTCTTGTCATACTTGTTGGGATGGAAAAAGGCATGGCATTTACCTCAACCCTTCATCACCCCACCCCACTACCTATACTCCGATAGGCCTTCAGCAGGCTTATTCATGTTTCCCATTAAAATCTGAGTAATTTTTTGTTTTGCTCCAATAAGGGAACTTCAGGCTTTCTTTTATCTCTTTAATATTTGATATGTTCGAAGATCCCTTGGTATCACTTTCCCAAGCTCACTTCTCTAGGCTGAACTTCTTTGACCTTCCCACACACCCAGATGTAGGTTCTGTTTCTCTCACTCCTTCATCATTTTGTTTCATGATTCCATTCTGAATCTGTTGCAACTATCTCTAAGACTGTGGCCCCAGCATAGACTCAGTTTCTTAACTCAGTGGAAGAATTATGTTCCAGTTCATTCATCGGAAATTTATGGAGCATCTATTAGGTGTGATATTGAGGGATGCAAAAATGAATTAGTCATGGACCCTGTCCTCAAAGAGCTTACAACCCTTAAGGAAATGAGACAACTATCTCAACAGCTGCAGATCAAGTGTGAAGTGCTCTGGCTGCTTAAAGGAGGTGAGATTAACTCCAGCTGTGGGGATCAAGGATCACTTTGTGAGTGGGGCATGAAAGATGGTGGGGTCTGGATGGTTGGGGAGGAAGAATACTCAGGGAGAAGAACGGCATCCTCCTCATATTAGCAGCTAACAGTGTTCTGAAGGTGTCTTTTTACACAAATAATAGTTCACAGTTCTGACTTATATTTCATCCTGATTTTTACTCCTTATCAATGATGTAAACGCTCTTGCAATAATTTAAACACTCTTCAATATGTATTAGTGAAATTTAGTCTAGCTCTGTGTATGCTTATGATATCAAACCATTCTATTTATTGTTTTTATTGTCTAATCTATTCAAAATTCAATATTTTGTCATTTTAGAAGTCAGGTTTCAGGGGTTAGGCATGGTAGGGAAGAGGGGTGGTAGATTCTGAGCCAGCTCTCTCTGTTCTGCTTCTGGGACAGACCACCCTCTCTACCTTTTAAATTCTTCACTAGCCAGTGCTTAAGAAGCAAGTTAGGAAGTGTCCTCCATTACACACCTCTTCACCTTCTACGCTCACAGTTGTCCCCAGCCCATTCCCATACCTTAGATGAGATGCTGGGTTGAGACACAGCTTAAAGCTGTTGCATAGAGGGCTGTGTTGCTAGGAAAAGTCTGGGTCAGCCAAGTCCCTCAGCCCCACCAAGCCCTTAAATTGGTTAAATTTGTTAGCATGAAAGAGTCTCCAAGTAAAGATAAACTCTTCAGGAAAGAGTTAGAGAACTTCGAGTGGGAAGGGTCTTAGAGACTTGTTATTCCGTATCCTCATTATATAGGTGAATCCCAGACACCCAGGAAAGAATAATAGTGGTTGCCATTCATTGGACATTCATGTGCTTTACATAAACTCCTCTTTTTTTTTTTAAGATTTTATTTATTTATTTTAGAGAGAGGGGAAGGGAAGGAGAAAGAGAGGGAGAGAAACATCAGTGTGTGGTTGCCTCTTGAGAGCCCCCTACTGGGGACCTGACCTGCAACCCAGGTATGTGTCCTGACTGGGAATCCAACCGGCTCAGTCCACGGAGCTACATCAACCAGGGCCTACATAAATTCTTATTTAATCCATACACTAACTGGCGAGGCTAGAGTTGTTATCCTCATTTACCTATTAGAAAATTGAGTCTGAGAGAGGCTAAGTAAATTGCTTGGTCACACAGCTAGTAAGTGGGAGAGCCATGATTTAACTTCAGATTCCCAAGCCACTCATTACTCATTGCTGCTCAGTAAAGATCACATGGGAACTTAGTAGCAAAGTGAAGATGGGAACCAAGATTTTGATTCCCACTCCCATGACCTCTGCCCTGTCTCATACACTACCTATGTTTATTTTAAAGCCTTCCCAGGAAAGATTCCACATGACCCCAGGTAATATCTCACTATTCAGAGGGCTCCATTTTATGTTTGACGGAGACCCCTGACCTGTTGTCTTAGTTTCTGTTCTTCTTTTCTTTAATACACAGTCCCCTTTGGGTTTTTCCATTTCTTAATCCATGGTGGCTTATTTTTTGTTTCACTATAATTCATTCAATCTTATAAGAAAAATATCAGGAATCCAATGGAAAATTAGTCAAAGGCATAAAATAGCAATTTCTTGCAAAGGAGAGAAAAGGCATATTAACACATGGAATAAATAGCCTTACTAGTGAACTTTTAAATCAGTTATTTTTTTCTCTTTAACCTAATAACTCCCAGTGTTTGTGAGGTTGGGTTAAAATGATTCTCTGGTGCTGGTGGTGTCAGTTGGAGAAATCTTTGCAAAGTGTTATGAGATATATATCAGGGGCCATACAAATGCTCACAGCCTTCAACCCTCTACTTCGGTTCTTGGAAATTATACAAAGAAACAATTGAACAGAAATAAACCTAGATGCATAACATGTTCATTACAGTGTTGTCTATAATTTTTTTTAATTACAAAATAAAAGGAAAAAATAAGAGGGGGGTATGGCTCAGGGGTAGAGCATTTGACTGCAGATCAAAACAGGAAAGAATCTAAATATTCAACAGTGGAGAACCATTTGAGCAAATGTTGGCACATTGACTCAGCATACAATTCTGCATAATCACTTCAAATAATTCACAGGAGTCTGTGGTAACATGGAAGTGTTTGTGCTATGACATGAGCTGAAAGGAAGCAGGGCACAAAATGCCATACTATGATGTACCTGTGAAATGTATTATGCATATCAACAAAATTGAAAGGATTGTGGATAATTTTTTCCTTTTTCAAAGTTTTTCTTTCAACGCTGATGTTATATTGACTCTATTGTGTTAAAATAATGAAGTAGGACAAATGGTACAGGGAGTTGGAACTCTGGATTAAGAGGTAAAGGATCCAAGTTTTCTTCTTTTTTCCCTAATGTAAGATGCATTATTGACCTTCATAAACCTCAATTTCTCAACCTGCACAAGGGGTTAATACTAGTTTCCTTTATCCCAGATTGACAGAATGTTTATTTTATAAAGCTTTTAACTCACTATATGTAACAGTTCATATAAATTTGGTCCTGGGGGAATGAAGGATGGAAAGAAGAGGAAAAGATAAATAGGCACTAATTAATTTTAAAAGGGAAAATCATCTGCTTTAATTGGAAATGTGTATGTGCTATGCTCCTAGTCAGAGTTTTAAGTGTACTTCTTGTTAGTTAGCAACTTCAATTTAAAGTGCTGTGTGATCCTTTGGGCTTTGAAGATATGAAACTTATATGCATACACATGAGCTAAAATTACCATGTACTCATGAGGCTGCGTGCACTCTGAATAATTAAATGCACTAAGCAACTCCAGCTGATGGATTGCCGATGTGTAATAGTGCAAAAACCACGTGACAAGAGAAATTATAAGACCTTTTGAAATGATGGTTTAGTTTCCAAGCTTTCTTTTTAACCTGTGCTTTCTCCCATAGCCATTGCAAGCAAGTAAAAGAGATTTGATTATCTTGTTTCCTGTGAAAGGTTACTTAGCTCCTCAGTCCCATTAAGTCACTTTCTGCACTCCAGTGCACTGTGCCTTCACCGGGTTCTCAGCCCAGGAAGAGTAAATGGAGACACCAGGATCAGATTTCTAAAGGAAAGAAAGTTAAAGCAAAGTTTGAAAGGGTGACAGCCAACAGCCAGGAGCTTAGGAACTCAATTAGACTGAAAGACAACTATCTCATTATCTTGTTCTGAAATGATCTAAATACATAAGAATCTAAAAGTTTTAAATAAACTTGTCCTACTGACTGTCTAGATGACTGAATATCCCTTCTTAAAAAAATTTTAAACACCCACTTTCGTATTTATTTATTCTAAGCGCGAAGCAGCTGCGATAATTATGCTGTCAGATTCAGTAAGCTAATGAGGAGTCAGCCGAATGGAAGGTTTTGCATTTGTGAGATTGCTGCAGGAGAACTGCTCTGATGCTTTCTTCCTTCTTTCTTTTCCTCTCTTCTCTTCTTTCTTGTATTTTCTTTCTCCCCCCACCTGCACCCCCATGAATTGGGAAGGAGAATCGAGCAGTCCAGGGCCAAATTGGTTGGAATCCCTTTGGTTAACTGGTTGCTTTCCCAGCACTGTTCTGTCAGATAACTCTCTCTCTCTCTCTCTCTCTCTCTCTCTCTCTCCATACTTTTTCCATCTCTCCCTTACCCCTTCTTCTTTCCCTCATTCCATCTCTTTTACCTCTCTTCTCCCTGTTTCCTTGCTTTTGAGGGGCTGCTGAGTTTGAGGGTCAAGAAAGCCTGAGGGGCCACTGTCCTCAAGGCAGAAGGACACTGCTCCCTGAAGGAAGTCTCCAAGATGGTTTGGACTTGAGTTGATACAGGAGCAATCTGTGAAGTTTCTGCACTGTTTATTTTAGTTGTTAGAGTGTTTATGCTATGTCATGAGCTAAAAGGAAAGTAGAATATAAAATTGCATATTATAATGTACCGCTGAAAATGTATTATGCATATCAACAAAACTTGATGTCTCCCCTTTCCAGCCTAGAGAATATGTACTTCCAAACCCAAGGAGTTAGGGCCACAGATTGCTCAGCGCCTAAGTCTAGGCCGAGTGAGGCAGAGCTCAGATTGCAGGATTATTTCTCCCCTTCAGGTGTGAGCAGCTTCCAGCAAACAATATTATTAAGGCATTTTAGGCTTTTGATGTGCCAAATCTAGAAGCTTCTCTTTTTGTAAACTGTGCAATATTTAAAGCATCCTAAGTTTGTGCTCTCTGTGAGCCTGGCAGAGCAATGCCAAGTGGAACGATGTCCTGAGCAGGTGTTGGATGTGCTTTGTGACGATGTAGCTGTTGCCTCTTGCTGTTTTTCTCAGATGATGACTATGCTGATGCTCGTAACAACGGCTGCTACCAGCTAAAAATGTACCAGGTATCAGGAACCACCCAATATGTTCTGTATATATCTTCTTCAAGCTTAGTACAGCCTGCCAGGAAGTTTTCTTATTCCCATTTTGCAGATAAGTCCCTTAAAATGTTATCTTTTGGAGGCCTTGGCCCATAACTTTAGCACAGGAAGCACCCAGGAACAACACTTAACAAACACAGGCATTTATAAAAATACAAATGCCAGCACTGTGAACTAACCAAATGCATCAACCAGAGGACAAATGTACTATGCATGTATATTACAAAATATATATTCAAAATTTTTTTAATTTACAAAAGTTGCACTTAGAATCTATTTAAATAGATTGTCTAATGTATCTAATGTAACAGGATTTGAAACCTTCCTAAACAGGCCTAGCCCGGTGTGACGCTCACCGCCTGTCATCACTGGCACAGCTGTTCGGACTCCTTGGCCTGGTAACTCCCTTCACCATCTGGTCCTAACCTATTTCCCAATGTTACCTTCTAGTGTGCCTTGCTCTAGCCATGCACAATTACTTGTAATTCTCTATTTTTTTTTAATTTTTTGAATTGATTTTGAGAGAGAGAGAGAGAGAGATTTGTTATTCCCCTCATTTATGCATTCATTGACTGATTCTTGTATATGCCCTGACTGGGGTTCAAACCCACAACATTAGTGTATTGGGATGAAGCTCTACCGGAGATATCCAAGCTTTTGGTGTCTCTGGACCACACTGGAAGAAGAAGAGTTGTCTTGGGCCACACATTAAATACACTGTGACACATAATCACAAAAAAATCTCATAATGTTTTAAGTAAATTTACAATTTTATGTGGGGCTGCACTCATAGCCATCCTGAGCCGCATGCAGCCCATGGGCAGTGGGTTGGACACCCCTGCAACTGAGCTTCCTGGCCGGGTCTCACTTGGAATTCTCTCACACACTTTCCTCCCTCCATGCCTTTGCTCATACTGATCCCTCAGCCAGGAATGTCCTTCCTACAAGTCCTTGGCTATGGACATAGCCATCCTTCAAGGCTCAAAGGGTCTTTGTCCATGCTTTCCCCATGCTCCTTAATAGGCTCAGGAAAGGGGCTGTCATGCCCTCGCTTTTGATCTTTGTTACTGTGTGTGTCTCCCTGTTCTATTCCTATTTTATGGTCTTTAACACCTAGCATAATGCCTTACCCAACTGTTCATTTGGTAAATATGCATTGAACTGTACTGAACAGGAGCCACTTGACAAATGTTAGTAGATTCAGTAAAGCAAGTTATCCATGAGTAAGTATAAGTTATTGGTGGGTAAGTGTGGCTCATGTTTTGGCATCTCTTCAGGTGACAAATATTATGAAGACATAAAAAGTACACTGTGAAATCCCAGGAAGTAATATGTTGGTGGTTTTCTCTTTTTTTCCCATACAGAGGAGTCTTTGTTTACAGTTTCAGGAGTGAGACTAAAGCCAGAAATGTATGACCTTTTGGCTTCCTACCGGAAAGGTCACCACCCAGCCCAGTTTAGCAAATGCTGGTGAAAAGAAAGGGTGACATCACCATCTCCTTCCAGGTAAGGGGTTTCAACAGAGAGGCTCCTTATAGACAGAACTGAAAAGTGATTGAGGCCAGCAGGCTGCCAAGCACCTCTGTTCTGCATCTGGCTCTTCATTCCCACTCTAGGGACAGGTCGCCTAGCCTCTTCAAGCTGTGAAAAGAGGGTGACAATGTGCATCACCTGTCTGTCCCACTCCCAGAGGAGTGGTAAGGCTCCTAAGACAAAATGTGAAGGTCTTTGTGAGGCCTTCAGCTGACATGTAGAAAAAAGATTACAACTGTCTTATTGCATTTCCTTAACTACAAAGTTTCCTCTGTCCGCCAATAGGCAAGAATCAGAGGTCAGGGTGACCAGCCGTCCCCATTTGCTTGACACTGAGGGTTGTCTTGGGAACGTGGGATGTCTAGTGCTAAAACTAGTGCAGTTCCAGGTAAACCAGATGTTTGGTCACTGTGGTGGTGCGAATTCCCACCTGACCTGCCTTCAGGCGCCAGAAAAGACCTGGTTCAGAGTCTGGCCCTGCCCAGGAGATGGTTTTAGAGGCCTATGAGAATCAAGTCATCATTGCTACAGGCTCCTTAGGCTACACCTTCTGCACTCAGGGTGAGTTCTGGAAACCAAAGAGGACTGATGGACAGGCAGGAGCCACCCACCAGTCACAGTGTCACAGACACAGCTGCTCTCAGGAGTCTCCTCAACCAACCACGGGTAGCCCAGCCTCCCCAGGTAATCTTGAGGAGGAAGAGGTGTTATGAAGGATTTTTCCAAAGCTACCCTAAGGGTAGTTCTGCTGGTAGGCACCGGAAGCCAGGTTGGACAACTCCAAAAGCTACCATAGTGCAGACATCCCTGGATGTTACTAGAGCACTTCTCACACTGGGCCTTCCGTGGTGAGCAGGGGGGAAGTAGTCTAAACAGAGAAACCAAGGTGGTACCCATGCACGGAGCCAGCCAGCCAGCTTTTTAGGTGATGCTGGCTATATTCCAAGTCATAAACATCAGACTATGACTTGGCCACCCATTAGGCAACCACAGCTTGGCTATGCTTCCTAACAGAACTTTTGGGGCCCAGATGGTCCCCAATCGCATGCTCCCTACACCTCCCCCACACCCCAGCATTGCTCACAGGGCAGGTTCAGCTCTTTGCCACTTTGTCATGGCCATCTCTTTGGCTGTTGATATTTAAAGATATGTATGCATCAAGGAGTCTCTTTTCTGGATCTTCTAAGATCATTGTATTTAGAAATTTGGAAATTATAACTTAGAATTATAGCTATTCCTCAGAGCATTTTATGAAATACCCAAGTTTGTATTTTGACAATATATGTACAATTGGAATTACAACAGGCAATACAACAATGTAGAATTGCCCAAGCAAAATATTTTCTAGAGCAGAGATTTCCTGTGCACATGCCATTTTTAAACCCACTAACTAGTTAGGAGAATAGAATTACTTTAGCTACATTCTATAAAGTGAAGGATTTGTGCTTCATAAAATTATCAAAGACTTTGACAGAAATGGTTTCAGATGGCAGTGCTACATGAAGCACTGTTATCACTTCTATTGTTGTTATTTTGTTTTATTTAGCAACCAGACCCAGCCTCTCTAATCAATAGTGACTTTTCATGAAGAATTGTTACCTGTAGATGTGAATTGGTCACAATAGAAAATCAGTTATTGGTAACTGTGCCAGCAATTGAAGTAGGGAAGAGGCAGATTTAGCCTCTACTAGAGTAATTTCATGATGTCCCTAGGCCCTTAGTACTAATGCAAGGAGATAAAACCCGTAGGAGATGAACCACAAAAGGGGCAAGCTAGAGCAATTAAACTATTTAATAAATGGCTTGGGATCAGCAAAATCTGGAAGTACTGGAGCTGGAGAGACTACGAGTGGTAATCAGCGGACACTTGGGGCCTGTAAATCTTTCCCACTAAATGGAATTAATGTTAAAATATTCACTTTTCAGGAGATTTAAAATGTAAATTGGGATATTAGGATGTGTAACTGCCAGCAGCACCTCAAAATTAACTCTTAAAAGATCCTCAAAATGTCAGCTTCAGGTATGGTAAAAATGTGTACTGATGTCCACAGTGGAGAAATAGAGGGACACTATAATGTCCTGGGTACATACCACGTGCCAGGCACTTTACACATATTTCTTCAAAGCTCAGTGTGTTTTGATTGAACAGTGGAGTGTGATGTGGTGCAACTGTATTTCGTAGATCCAAAGATAGATTTTGATTATTTTTAAAGCTTACTTAGCTCTTATCACCAGGGGCAAGATGCTGCCTCTGTTCTAACTTCTTTTCCTCTTTTCTATCAATAGATATAATTCTATCAATAACTTTGCAATGATGTTAAACAGGTTTTTCTTACTCAGTCTGTATGATGTCGTTTATTATTTTGATTTTGTTTATTCTTCATTTACATCTAGGGCAACATTACTGCTGTTTCAGTTTTAATTTGCTTCAGCTTACTGAGAAGCTTCGAGGTTAACTACACACCGGGCCAGGGGTTTTATACTGTCACCTGTGATCTGGAATATTTTCAGTATTCTAGATATTATGTCCAAAGCAACCATACATAATACTTGAAGAAAAAGCAATGGAAGATTATTGCTGTTGTCATTTGCCCAGAGTTTCATGGTGATTGGCTCAAAAATTAGACATCAATGGAAATTGTCTGAGAAGAGGACTTCTGAGTAATTCCCTCCATTTCGTTATTTGGTAGATGCCTGGGCAGGAAGGACAGCGGGGCAGATGGGAGGCTGACAACGGGAGGAATCTGTGGGCAGAGCTTGTGCTTCCAGAAGCCTGTCACCCCTGTGTTCACTTACAACCTCTCCCAACAAAAGGACTTCTGTGGCCAGGAGACGATTAGTCTAAAGTTCAAGACAGTCTCCAGAGAAGATAGTTTCTTGGATAAAGTTGTCAACAAAAGGACTTGCTTAAGACTCTTTGTTATGATTTCCTGGGGGCCTTTCTTCCTTCATTAACTGCTCTATCAAAACACATTACCACCCTACCCCAGCCAGATTTTAGGAGTTTGGATTGAGCTGCTGGTTAGAATTAAATTTCAGGCTATCTCCTTTTACTGAATCCTAATCGTCTGCGATGATGGCAAAAGTGATGAGGAATCTAAGCTCTGACTTGATGGTGGAGATACTGAGTGGAAAGATAGGAGCACAGAGTTCCGAAGGTGTGATTCGTCTCAGCTAACACATGTATCATTTTTCTACAACGGTTCCTTCTGAAAGAAGCCAAGGAAACTCAAATTACTTTGTCAAAGGATCATCTACTCAGGAAATGTTGTAGCCTAGAAACCAAAGAACTTTATATATGTTTTAGAAGAACAAGGAGGAACTAATTAAGAGAGAATTAAAAAAAATAGCGCCTATCCACCCAAAATCTGAGACAGAAAAAGGGAAAATGTATACAAATAGTCCAAAGAAGTTGATCTAAGTGAGTGTTTGATTTTGCTAAGGCATTTGACAAAGCCTGTACAGATATACCTGAAATACAAAACTGTGTGGGCTGGATGATGGGGCAGGTATATGAGTTCAAAGAACAGTTATTCAACCTAGAGAAAGGCTGATAGTGGCGTGGTACAAGGTTCGGTCTGGAGTTCCATTCTGGCTGAATATTTTAATCACTTGGATAAAATCAGAGAAGGTGCACAATTTACTCATACAACTCACTGAAGTGAGTACTGTTATAATTAATGAATTACTTCCATTTTAGAAAGGAGGAAGCTGAGGCTCAGAGAAGTTAAATAACTCCTCCATGGTAGTACACCAGAATTAAGGTACAAAGCTCAGGGCTGGCTGTCTTTGGTATTGATGATCTTTCCAGTAATCACGCACTTTATCAAATCTGTAGAATATACAACTCTTAAAGAGGCAGCTGATACTTAGTGTCGGATCATGATTCAAAAAACTGAGACCTTACTGAAAGCTAATGTGTACCACCACACGACTGCTGGAATGGCCAGATTCCAGAACATGGACAACACCATGTGTGGCTGAAGGTGCAGAACAATAGGACCTCTCACTCACTGCTGGTGGCAATGCAGAACAGTGCAGCTACTTTGGAAGACAGTTTGGTGGTTTCCTCCGAAACTAAACATACTCTTACCATATGATCCAGCAGTGGCACTCCTTGGTGTTTACAAAAATGAGCTGAAAACGTATGTCCACAGAAAAACCTGCACACAAATGTTTATAGCAGCTCTATTCTTAATAGCTCAAACTTGGAAACAACCAAGAAGTCCTTCAGTAGGTGAATGAATAAATAAACTGTGGTACATCCAGACAATGGAATATTATTCAGTGCTAAAAAGAAATGAGCTATCAAACCATGAAAAGACATGGAAGAAACTTAGATGTATATTGTTAAATAAAAGGAACCAATCTGAAAAGGCTACATACTATACGATGCCAACTATATGGCATTCTGGAAAAGACAAAATTATGGAGACACTAAAAAGATCAGTGGTTGACAGGAGTTTGGAAGGAGGGAATGATGAACAGCACAAGAGGATTTTCAGGGCAGTGTAACTATGTACGATACTACAATGGTGGATACATGTCATTATAGATCTGTCCAAACACATAGAATGTGCAACACCAGGAATGAATCTTAATGTACTCTATGAACTTTGGGTGCTAATGATGTGTCAATGCAGGTTCATCAACTGTAACACATGTACATTCTGGTCATGATGTTGATAATGGGGGAGGCTTTGTGTATGTGGGGGCAAGGGATGCATGGGAAATCTCTGTAACTTCTGCTATTTCTCTGAACCTAAAATTACTCTAAAAAATAAAGTGTTAAAAAAAAAGCAAGTAAATAACTAATTTACAACAAGCCAGTACAACCTTTATTCCAATCAAATTTCATCTGATTTAACTTCTTACACTTAAGGTTTAAAATGTCAACAAGTTAAGTAAGCCTGTGACTTAGTGGAAATTGAAACTTCTAAGGACAATATAAATTAATAGCACATTTGACTGTCTACAAAGGATAATGTCAATACTTTTAAGTGATTTAAATGAAGGAATAAGATGGTTTCCCAGAGAGGGGAAATAGATTACTTTCTACTGATGAGCTCACATCGAAATTATTAAGTTTAACTATATCCATCACACTTTAAAAGAAACACCATAGTGAAGTAACAGTTTTCTTGTGCATCTATTAATTTACAGATCTAATGCTGTTTAATCTTCCTAAGACTAAGAGGTAGATGAGAGTTATTCCCTGTTTCACAGAGAAGAACACAGAATCAAATTTAAATAGCTAGGATCTGATACTCAGACTCTCTTTATGCACCTCTAGCCCCACCCCTGCACTGTATGATCCAAGAAGGGCTACCAGGAGAAGAGAGGGCCTTGGGGACCAAGGCATGGGAAGAAAAGCCCAATAGAGAAAACCCAAGGGACAGAGAAATCCTTCCAGAGGGTTGAGGGTTGGCCCTCTACCTGGTGGCTGTGGAGCCAGGACAAATACATAGAAAGCTCAGAGACACTTCTTTTGATACAGCAGGAAGAGTTCTTGAGCAATTTCACCTGTCCACCAATGGAATGAGCTCCCTAACATTAGCGGGCTTCCTCTGCACCCAGAAGATAAGGAAAGCTATAGGAGGGCTCCTCATATTGGAGATTAGATTAGCTAATCTCTAAGGTCCCCTCTAGTTGCAAGATTGTCTAATAATGACTTTTGGACAGCTGTTGACAAACTATGTTTGGAATTATAATAAGATCCTCTTGTTACAAAAATGGGTAGATTTGTTTTATTGTAAAAAAGGGATTTTTAAAAAAGTGGGAATTGTCAAAATTATCTTCTTTAATTATAACAGAAGATAAATTATGCCTTTGCTTCCTTCTGTTTCTTTAATTGATAAATTTGCTTATTTAAAAACTTAATAAAAACTATATATAAAACACCAAAACATCATTCCAATCTTCCTTCTTGACTTTGTAAAAGGAGCTTTCCTGGTGTTTGTGCACATGATTTGCCTTCCATGCTTTTGTTGACTCCTTTGTATGACATACACCTGACTTTCAAAAACATAATTTAATTTTGTTCAAATTTGATATTTTAGTTATTTTGGTGATTCTTACTCACCTAATATTTGTCTCCTGGGTGCCATAATTGGATTGCACTTCCTGGCCTTCTGGTGGGTGGGTGGGGCTATATGATTAGTGCTGGTCATGAATTGTGAGTGGAAGTGGTATGTGTCCCTTCTAGGCCAAGCGTTCACTTGATTGCCTGTACAGGACCCTCCAGATCATTTTACCATTTCCCCCTGTTAGAGTGACCCAGCAGCGTTCAAGATGGTCCCAGAATAAAGAGATGTAGAGCAGAGTCCCCAGAGGACATATGATGGATGGGTAGTAGGAAAAAGATATGTAATTTTATTGCTTTAAGCCACTAATACTTGGGGGTTGTTCCTGCAGGATAACCTAGCCTACCCTGACTAGCACCAGGGCAAGTAAAATATATGCTTGCACTGTCCAACATGGTAGCTACTGATTACATGTACATATTTGCATTTAATTAAGGTAAACATTCCCTTTCTCTGTCCCACTAACCACATTTCAAGGGCTCAATAATTACATGTGGCTAGAGGCTACCATAATGCACGACGCAGACATATAACATTTTCGTCATTGAAGGAGGTTCTGTTAAACAGTGTTGACATGAATACTAGGATTTTTATGAGCATTGGTAATACCTTCTACCATTTCTTGATATTTTAAGTGTGCATCTAATACCACCTTGGAGTTATTTCCAAAAAGTTTCACCTTTTTAAAATGAAATCACTGAGAACATCCAGTGGAGGTTACCTCCTGGAAGAAAATAAATCACTCAGAGCCATTACATTTCTTAGAACCGAAGGTCTTTTCCTGAAGATAACATTGACACAGAGGATTAACACCTTTTTGTTACTCTTAACACCTTTCATAAATGAATTCCCAGATTAGTTTTATTTTAGTCCATCATGTCTGAAGCTATCCACATTCTCTACTCCTAATTCTTTTCTATGTCTAAGTAGGTTAACAGCACCTGGTATAAGATCTTAGGTGCTCAGTAATGAATTCATCCAAGTTTATTATCACGCTTGTAAAATTGTGTTTTTATTGTAAGGACTATCATTGGATATTACAATAAAATCTTGTAGGAGCCCAAAACTAACCCAAAATATAAACTAAACTTCCCCATCTATTCACTAATTCATTCAACAAACATCTAGAAATAAAAAAATGAACAGTTCCCCCAGGGTTCACATAGTCTAATGCAGAGTTAGATGGAAATAAATACAAGAGCAATGACAACATATCAGTATGCCCTATCACAGGGGAGATGACAATTAAGCCTTATCTTGAAATGAGAGTTCACCCGGCAACTAAGGGGGTAAGAAGATAGCCTTATGTGAGGAAAATATAGAGGGGACAACATATATTTGGCCAGAATGAACTGAAAACCCCAGTTCAGTGGCTTAGTCCATAGGGTTATTATTTCACATAAGAAGTCCAGAGGTAGTAGTTGGTCCCAGGATTGATTTATTTGATGGGTCAACATCATTGACAATGCAGGTTCTTTCCATCTTTCTTTACTGTGTCTTCAGTATCGTTCTGCCTTAATTCTCAGGCTGGTCCCCATCATGGTCACAAGGTGCTGCCACAGTTGCAGACATCACATGCAGGAATGGCAGTGTCCAGTTGAAGGAGAGGATATCTTTTCCTGTGTATTCCTTTTTCAAAGAAAGCCCCATTCTCTTCACATCTTTCCATTCAGACTGTCATACTCTACTCCTAAAATGCTAGCAAGGCAAATGAGATGACTGCTTTAGAATAGTTAGCATTGACTCCTAAAATGAACCTAGAATCACTTCTCCTGAAGTTCATATTCCTGAATAATCAGTATTCTTCTAACTGAGGAAGAAATGGAGAACAACAACCAATAGAATCTGCCACAGACACTAACCCACTGAGGGTTCTCATGGTGCAGGGAACAGTAGGGGGTGGGGCTGAAGAATGGCTGCAAAGTTTCCCATCTGGGGGCCTGGCTGGCGTGTTAGATCATTCAGAGTCAGGTAGTTCATTTGGGAGAGAAGGTTATGAGCTTATTTCTAGACATCCTGAGTTTGCCATGTACTTCAGGCGATTGGAACTGCTGGTCTGGGGCCAGGAAATAAGGACTGACTATATGTGGTCATCACCTACATAGTGATGTCCTTGAAGTCCCAAAGATGTGATTGCCCAAGAGAACATATACAAAGAGAAAAAACACTATGTAGAATGAAGAAGAATCAGCAAAGGAGAGAAAGCATTAGTGACTAAAAATTGGTTGGGGGAGTATGGGGTAGGGCACAAAATTAGAATTATTCTGTGTTAAGAATAGCATTCAAAGACTGAGTGACCAATGGAGAAAAACATCAGGAGGATGTAAACTAAGGCAGGCCATGGATTTTGGTGGCAACTGGTTATTGGCGACCTATAAGGGAACAGTTTCTGTGGAATGGTACTCATAGAAAAATACAATGGACCGAAGAGAGAGTAAATGGTAAGAAACATACAAAAGGGTGGAAAAGATGGAGTGCTGCCTGGAGTAGGAAGAAGGTTCTTGTTTTGGTTAGCACAGGAGAGATCTATGCATGTTTATGGGCTGAAGAAAAAAGAAAGAAAGAAGTTGGAAGGATCAAAGGGTAGTCTAAACATGCAAGGCATGCATGATCTCTCCTTGGGCTTTTGCCTGGCTCTTCCTCTGCCTCCAGCCCTTTCTCCTAAATATCCACACAGCCAACTCCCTTGCCTGCTCCAAGCCTTTGCTCCACTGTGGCCTGTCAGGGGAGCCTCCCTCAGCCACACTATTCAACAGCCAATCCTGCTGCACACCAATCACTTTTACCCAGCTTGATTTCCCTAAAGCTTGTTATCAGTGGATTTTTATGCTTTATAACTTATGGTTTAGTTATTTATGAGGTTTATTATTTCCCTTGCCCTCTCTAAAATATAAGCTTAATGAGGACAGGAAACTTTGTTTTATTCACTGAATTATCTCAAGTACCTTGAACAGTCTTTTGCACATAGTAGGTCCTCAATAAACATCTTATGAGTACATGAATTCCTCAACTATGTTTTCAACTGTGGTTCAGCACTCCTTTCCCTTGAACTGTTCTGGGTTTGTTTGGTTGTTGTTGTTTTCATGTATTGTAGTTCTGCATTTATTGTTTATTTTCTATTGCTCCCTCTAGAAACTAAGCCCCACAGGAGCAAGGATATTGCAGGTTCTGTTCACTGACGCATCCCAAGCATCTAGAATTGTGCATGACACATAATCAGTGTTCATTAAATATTTGCGGAATAATGAATGAGTGGATGAATCAATGAAGATTCAGATTAGAGGAAATGAGATTAAGGGCCTATGTTTACCTGAGAAAGGATAAGATACACATACCCTATGAGACAGGAAAAAAGAAAAGTACAGGGGTAAAGACTTTGAAAAGTTTTGAAGGCTGCTCGGCCACTGAGCAGTGTGCAGAGTGAAGAGCCAGACTGCTTCTGTTTAGATCTGGCTCTGCACTGGTTAGCTGTACGACCTTGAACAAGTTACTTCACTTCTCCGTGCTTTCACTGCCTCCTTTGTAAAATGGGGGTGATAATAGTATCTATCTCAGAGTTGCTTATGAGAATTAGATGAATTAATACATTTAATGTATTTTAAACAGTGCCTGGCATGTAATAAGCACTATAAAAATTAGCTAATAGTAGTGGTGGTGGCAGTGGTGGTAGTAGGGGTGAAGGTGATGGGGGTAGTGGTGATGATGGTAATTGTGGTGGTGATGGTGGTGGTGGTAGTGGTACTGGTGGTAATGGTAACAGTGGTGGTGGAGATGGTGGCAGTGGCAACGATGGTGGTGGTGGTGGCAGCTTCGGTAGTCGTGGTGCCGGTGGTGATGGTAGTAATGGTGGTGGTAATGGTAATAATGGTGGTGGAGATGGTGGCAATGGCAGTGGTGGTGGTGGTGGCTATGGTGTCAATGGCTGTGGTATTAGTGGTGATGGTAGTAGTGGTGATGGTGGTGGGGGTTGGTAGCTATGGTGGCAATGGCTGTGGTAGTGGTGGTGATGGTGATGATACTGCTGGTCATCATGGTGGTAGGAGAACTAGTCATAGAAAGTGGAAGAAAAAGAAAACAAGGGAAGTAATGGTGCCAAAGCCGTGGGGTTCTAGCCAGCAAGGTAAGGCAGGAGTCCAGGGGACAATAAAAAACCAAGTTAGAGAGTAAAGGAGTTAGACTGGGGTTTGGAATGAAGCGGTGGGGGAAAGGTGACAATACCTGGTTCTGGTTCTGGTTTCGGTTCTGTTTGTGACAATGGTGCAGCACAGTGAACCTGGCTAGTTAAAGTTGCAGGCACTTTTATAACAAACCTGGGTTTTATTCACTTCCTGCTCTAATAATCATTCTAAAATGAAGACTAGTGTTTTAAAATAGACGTTTTTCTCTCCAGACAAATTGTAATTCCTATAAATTTGTATGAAATATAATAACATCATTGATTGGTTTTCTCTGAGAGTATTTGTCTTTTAGTTTTATCGGTGTTTTGTCATTTATCGTACTTTAATAATGTTTGAGGAAAGACCTAGAGGATTTGAGGTAGGATACACAAAAAAACAAGCGAACAGCACTAACGGAACCACTACAATGGCCACACGTCTTTGGAAAAGACAATTCCCCAAAAGTGCGGCTGGGGAAGGCAGATAAAAGACCGAAGTTGGGTCATGTGACAGGTGTCACTTGAGTAACAGTACTGGGGCTGGAGATAAAAGCCCACTCCTTTGGGTCACGTGACACACCTTCATTACTCTCCCAGCAGGGGGTTAGAGAGTCTGGATGCCATTTTTACTTATTTATTTATTTGTTTTTTTTTCCCCCTTATTCTGTGATAATGAGAAAATGTTTAAACTCCCATCTCTGTGTTTAAACATTTCTCCCTGCTGACAGCAGCAGGGTACCCCTTGATCAACTGTCAGATTGGATAGTGCAATTTTTCTGGAAAGTAAACAGCATGTTAGCTGGTTGGAAATAATTTTCTGTTTATTGGTAGCTGTTAGCCCAGGAGTGATGGAGCCCCGTGACAGCACTTGTCAAGTAAGGAATGAGAACCGAGCTGGAAATACCTTTAAGACACAGTTCTGACAATAAGGCCTGACTGTTTTTTGATGGGAACATACTCTAAAAAAGTTAAAATGGGCAAAAAAACTTTTCCAGTGTTTCCAGCCCCTGGAGATCCTTCTGGCAAAAATGACAGAGAATCACAGGCAAACTCATAGAATGCTGGAGTTGGAAGTGTCCTTGGCAGTCACCAAATCCATCCCCTCTTGTTCACCCCCAGGGAAACTGAGGCTGGGCCAAATACCTGGGACTCATCTCACAAATAAAAGGCAAACATAATAACTCTCCCTGTATACAAAGAAATAAAGGTTGTAATTGCTTTTCAAATTCATGTATGAGCATACATGGAAAAAACTGGTGGAGGCAGTATAACATTTGACTTATGTGTACCTAATAACTGGGTTTAATGGTTTATGTATAATGTGATCTTTTTTTTTTTAACATAGTGACTAAAAAGATATCATCATCATCTTTTATTCATAGTCATGTTGTCATCAGGAGAAAATGGCTCCAGTGGAAGTAATATATAGTCATAAGCTATTTATAGTCATCAGTCCTTATCTGTCTTAAACTAGGGTAAGTTTGGCATTCTGATTTGTCCCAAAATTTGCCCCACTTCTTCTTGATAACTAGAAAAGTATTTCCCGCTGCCAGCTGGCTGCCCTCCCCTAGATATTTCTAACAACTATGTCAAATGCCCCATGTCTGAACGTTCTCTCCCCCATGTCACAAACAAGACACAAAGGGCCTCTTCATTCCCATCTTGGTCGATAGCACCACCGTGCACCCAGTTGCCTGGGCCCCCTCCCAACCTCTGAAACACCGTGCAGTCTGTTTCCTCCTCTCCATCTCCACTGCCAGGCAACAGACCTGTGGTTCACAAAGTGGCTCGCACCAGCAGCACGGACATCCACCAGGAAACGATTAGAGGTGCAAATCTGCCATCCTCAGCCTGGACCTACTGACCAGAAGCTGAGAGTTGAAGTCTGAGGTCCACCACCCTGGCAGCGTTCTCCAGGCCTTATCCAGTGTTCCCCTTGCTGGCCTTTCAGCCACCAATTCTTTTTCTCTGGAGTATTCTCTATACCAGTGTTTCTCAACCTTGGCTGCACATTGGAATTACCTAGAAAGTTCTCTTTTTAAATACCTACATCTGGGTCCCACTCCTGAGAACTCCTGTTTCATTGATCTGGTGTGCTGCATTAGGCATCCGTGTTCTTTAAACCTCCCCATGTTATTCTGACATGCAGCCAAGGCTGATAATTACGGCTCCGCACTGAAGCCAGTACTCTCTTGTTAAAACAAAGCAGATGATGTCACTATCCCAACCTAGAAAAGTCTTCATCAGCCATAGGATAATTCTTAATGAACTCTTCAATGTGGCCCCTGCTGACCTCTCCAACTGGCTTCATCATCCTTGAGTTCACTGGCTTTCCCTACACTCAACCACACAGCATTTCTCATCGTTGACCCAAAGCGGTATTCTGTTCATATCCCTAGACTTTTGCACTTTCTGTTCCATCTGCTTGGAAAGTCCTTCTAACTTTTGCCTGGTGAATTCCTATTTTTCCTTCAAGACTTAGTTCAAAGGTCACCTTCCTTGACTGCCTATCCCAGAGTTGGTTGCCCTCTGCTCTGGGTTCCCACAGCACACTGTTACTATTTCATTGCAATTATCAGTGACACTTCTTTCTCCATCACTGCAACTGACTGCATCGGGACCAGGTCAAAATTATACCTGCTTTTTCATTTTATTCCCAGTGTCTAGTGTACATTGGACATTGAAAAGATGCTCAATAAATGTCGGTTGAGTGAATGAACTGAAAACATAATCAACCATTACTTCCCCTTTTTTGAGATCAAATATTGATGCAATTCTGCTTTTCTGTCTAGAATCAGCAAAGTTCATTAGCTCATATTATATATATGACAAGGAGTCAACTAGACCTACCTTTTGTCACTTGCTGGCCTTCATTTTTTAATCTTTAAAATAGCATCAACAATATCTTTGTAGACTATACAGATTCATTGTATAACACCCAGCAGCATGCTTAACAGAGGGTAGGAATTAAAGTTTTTATCATCATAATAAGTAAAACTAACTAAAAACAAACAAACAAACAGAGCCGAACTGAGCAGCCCATCTGTTCTTACGCCTCCCCTTCAGAGTATGAGCTCTCGACAGGCAGAAACAGTCTTATTTATCCCTGCAGCTGGGAACCCAGTGGCATTCTTTAATGAATTCAGTCAAAAACATTTACTAAGCTAATGAATGCAATGAATAGTATTTGGGTTAGAGTGATGGTTTGCTATTGGGGGAGCAGAGAGAGACTCCCACATTTGCCCATCTCACAAAACGGAGAATGACAGTCTTGGCGGCTGGAAGGGATCTTAGGGATCATCTTTAAAGCTCCTTATGTACAGATGAGCATATAGAGATAACCAACCAGGAAAGCCATTTTAATTTCAACAGTGAATGAAGAATTTCTGGGTTAAAAATTGCTGCTGGCCAAGTAGGAATTCCAGTCCCTGTTGGTCAAAGTCAGCCCTAACAGTGACTTGTTGAGTGAGCAATATGTAGGACAACACCTGATTTGTCATGTGGTGAGAAACAGGGAGGTTTCTCCCAATTCTTCCAAGAATTTTAGGGGTTGGGTATCACTGACGGCACCTTTGAGTTTTATCAGTTCCAGATTACATTGTTCCGCTCTTGGAAAAAGATAACACCTTTTACCCAATATGCATTAAAACTCATGTAACTGTGTCCTGTCAAAGGACAGGTAGAAGGCACAATTTGGGTCATTTAACAGGTGTTATTCAAGTAACAACAAAGAGTGGATAAAAGCATTTAGCAGATATAATCACGTAAATAAGTTTCTTTTTCAAATTAATCACCTCGATAGATGTGCCCACTCCCCACTCCCCACCCCAGATCTGAGTCATTCCCAAGAGGTCCAAAAGCAGTTTTGAGCTGGAATGACTGGCCTTAGAAGTCAGGAAGGCTGCTCAGGTTGTGCAAAGGTGACAGCCAGGGTCGTTGGTCACAGGTATGTAGGAGGAGAGTCCAGGAGGCTCGTTGCGCCAAATGCTCAGCACCACTCGTTGGCACCCTGTTCTCCAGGAAGCCTCTCCACTCAGGACTCTGCCTGGGAGGCATCCACACCGGCCCCTAACCCTTGTGTGCAAGCCTGAACATAAAATTTAGGCCTTGTATTAGTTTGCTCTAATTCAAGGCCTAAAATGCCACAGACCTGGTGGCTTAAACCACAGAAATTTGTTTTCTCACAGTTCTGTAGGCTGGAAGTCCAAGATCAAGGTGTCACAGGGATGGTTTCTTTTGAGGTCTGTCCTCAAAACTGTGTCCTCACATGGTTGTCCCTCAGGCTGTGTCCTAATGTCCTCTTCTTATGAGGACACCAGTCATATTGCATTAGGGCCCTATATGAACTCATTTTACCTTAATTACCTCTTTAAAGCCTCAGTCTCCAAATATAGTCACATTCTGAGGTATTGGGGGTTAGAATGTTGACGTATGAATTTGGAGGAAATGCAATCAGCCCATAACAGGTCTCTTAGCTGCAAAACTGGCTGCTTACTTCTCTCATGCAGATAAAAGAGAATGAATGAATGAATGAATGAATGCTCTAGACTAGCCAGGCACTAAGCAGCAAACATTGGTAGGTTTCCCTCTGGCCACTCAGGGTTTTTCTTAATGTCACTACGTAAGAAGGCACTATTTGAGGGGAGTGGGGGAGGAGGGGAGGAGTCCCAGGCAGGAGTAGGGGTCAGCAGGCAACCCCCAGCCCCAGATAACAAGCTGCTCTCCAGGAACACATGTTAGGAAAAGTGCTTGATCAGAGAGTCAACTTGTGGGCTGAGTAGGAACACTAAGTGGTTTTGTCTGTCACCTTCTCCACCCCCTCTGGAATTCAGCCATAATCTGATGGAAACACTTTGCCCACTTTCAGGAGAATTTTCCACTATCAGTAAGGCTGTTTTTCATACTTAGGCTATCACCAAAGGCTTTCAGAGCAGCGATACTGCTCTCCCCTAGAGGCATGTATATCTCACGGGTAGGGGGATGTGGGGCCAAAAGCCACTCTGTCCAAAATGTTCTATTAATTGAGGCTTTCATTCACATTTTTAATTGCAGCCCCAGCTTCCTGAGCACCGCTGACTCTGTGCTAGATGCTGCTCATAAGCCTCTCTTCGTCAATCCCACTTTACAGCAGGAAGAATGGGAGGCGCCACAGGACAGTAAGTAGGTGAGCTGGGTTTCAAACCCAAATCCAGCCCACGTGGCTCCAAAGTCCATGCTCAAACCCCTACTCAGACTGTCCTCACGTCACCATGAAGAGGACCAACAAGACTTCATAACCAGCCGTGTGAGAAAGGGTTAAAGGCATCAATTTAGGGGTCAGAGTGCCTAGGTTAGGATCCTGACTCCACAGCTTTGTAGCTGGATGATGTGGGGCAAGTTATTTAAGCTCATTAGGCCTCAATTTCCCCACCTGTAAAAAAAGTGGTTCTAATAATAGAACCTACCTCTAAGGACCCTTTCAACCCTCTATAGAAGGTTGAAGGGTCTGACCCACCGAGGATGTTCAATAAACAATAGTTACTAGTATTATCATATCATTACAAATTCAATTGCTATCATGAACTTGCACCCAGATAGTATTGCATAGGTGTGTGTGTGCCTGTTTGTACACAGTGTGTTGATGAAGAAAAACAATAGCCACTATTTATTAAGCACCTATTCCATGTCATGCAGTAGACTAGGTGCTTTATATGCAGGACCTTATGTTTTACATATGTGACTTTATTCCTCATAGCCATCTTCTGAGGTAGTTAATAATATTATAGTCCTATTCAGATAAAGAAAATGAAGTTCAGAGAGGTCACATGACTCACTTGAGGTCACACAACTAAAAAATGATGGAGCCGAACTTTGGTTCCAGCACTGACTCCAGACCCTGTGCTTCTAACTACTAAAATGTAAGGACTCTCTGAAGTCATAAACTTAAAAAAAAAAATTCCAGAATTTGCTACCTTCAACTACCAGTATGTAATCTTTTAAAGAAATTGCTTTGAAAGTTGCCAACTTATCCCAACAATGCGGCCATTGTTCTTATTCTGGCCCTCAGAACCATCCACAGCCCTCATGAGCAAACTAGTCTCATTTAATTATATCAGCCTCATCTTCTAATCTAAAATGGTATTACTTAACTTGGTTATTCACTGCACTCCCCAGACTTTGATCTAAATGAATTTTGGCTGTTGTTAAAAATCAAATCCACCTTTAAAGAATAAATATTTGCCCCATCAAGATCCTCCAAAGAATGCATTTAAGTGTCTAAAAAGAAACGATCCAGGGTGTTTTTAACAGTACCTTTGGAATAAGTGATTCATCTTCCAAGGAGACTGCTTTGAAGGGGAGACTCATGTGGGATGCATAAGCTCTGGTATGTTTATTTAAAACATACCTTTAAATTTCCTTATATATTCACAAGTAACTTGCCTGGGAGCCCCAGACGCTCCACTCTGCTAAGACAGGGGAAATTGATCAGGTCACCAAGCCCTTTTCAACTGTGTCTTGTCTGGACTTTTAAACATTTATTACATGGATTATAAACATAAACAAAAAGGTTCATTGAGGAAAGGGACACCCTCCCCCAACACCTAAACAGAGACACCCCTACACATACACCTTGAACCAGCTCTCTGTTCTGCAGGGCGGAGCCCTAAAACAGAAATGGCAGTTAGTAGCTAGAGAAAGAGTCCTGGGCTCTGAAGAGGCAAATGAAAGTATTGGGTATAGCTTTTTGGAGAAGAAGTTAGCAAATTCTCTCATTCACAGACCTATCCTGAACTTAAATGCCTCCCAATTGCTAGAAACCGAATGTTACATCTGATCCCAACTAATGCTGAATAACTTTAGACAAAAATTCTCTATTTGATTGATTTATGGCCTGCCATTTGAAAATTAATTTAATGTCAGGCACGTGGGACCATCTTTTCATAACCTTTCTCAGTCTCCAACACTTGATGAGCCAGGGTGGCTAAATCATCAATGCCCAAAGACATTCTAACTGGGTTTAGTCATTACATTGGACTCTACTTCAAACCCTCATTTCAAATTTTCTCAAAGCACAGCCCTTCAACTTCTTGCAGTAGTATAACTCTTGTTCCATTAAGCTCTTGTCCCTTTTAGTTTTGTCTACACTGCTGCCCAGTTCCTCCCAAAGAAGCCCCCCTCCATCATACTGTGCTTTCCAGATGTTCACAGCCCTGAAATATCCCAGATGACAAAATGTATACGCACTGTAATTGTCCAAGTCAGTCCATCTTCACTGACTTTGGTCTGGCTCCCATTTGTCTTATCAGGTAAGTAGTAAAACTTTGATTAGAATGGTAGGCAGGATAATGGCCCTTCAAAGATGTCCACATGCTAAGCCAGGAAACTGTAACTGTGTTATACAACATGACAAATAAAAATTAAAGTTGCAACTTTGGTCCAAGATGGAGGCATAGGTGGATGCACTGTGCCTCCTCGCACAACCAAAATTAAGGACAACAAAGATTTAGAAACAAGAAAACAACCTGAACTGATAGAAAATTGAACTGTACCGAAGTCCAACAATCATTCATCCTGACCAGTAAGAGGGGTGGAGTCCCGGCAGGAAAAAGTGGAGGTTGGTGGACTCGGGCATGCAGGCAGTAGCTAGCAGACCCCAGGCACACAGGCAGCAGCTAGCAGACCCCGGGGCACAGGGTGGCAACAGTGCAGACCCAGTGAGGCCATGCAAGGCGGCTGGCTGACCAGGCAGTCCCACTTTCGCACTCAGATAATCCAGGCAAAGAGGAAGCAGTGGAAGGGACTGGAATCCAAGAGAGAGAGGAGCAAGCACCATTGTTCCCTCTCAGACCCTGCCCCCACATACAACATCACTACCCAGTGACTCAGCTGCCCCGCCCTGGGGAATACCTAAGGCTCCACCCCTCACTACATAACAGCTACAACCAGACCAAAAAAAAAAAAAAAAAAACCCACAACAAAAATGGCTCAAACGAGAAAACAAATCAAAGCCCCAGAGCCAATTCATCTAAGCAACCAAGAGATACACAACCTATCAGATGCGCAGTTCAAAGTCCTGGTGATCAGGATGCTCACAGAATTGGTTGATTTTACTCACAAATTAGGTGAACAAATAAAGGCTACAATAAGTGAAATGAAGGAAAATGCACAGGGAACCAATAGAGATGGGAGGAAAACTGGGACTCAAATCAAGGGAGTAGACCAGAAGGAAGAAAGAAACAACCAAACAGAAAAGAACGAAGAAATAAGAATTCAAAAAAATGAGGAGAGGCTTAGGAACCTCCAGGCATCTTTAAACAAGCCAACATCCGAATTATAGGGGTACCAGAAGGGGAAGAGAAAGAGCAACAAGTGGAAAACTTATTTGAACAAATAATAAAGGAGAACTTCCCCAATCTGGCAAAGTAAGTAGACTTCCAGGAAGTCCAGGAAGCTCAGAGAGTCCCAAAGAAGGTGGACCCAAGGAGGAACACACAAAGGCACATCATAATTACATTAGCCAAGATTAAAATGAAGGAGAGAATTCTGGAAGCAGCAAGGGATAAGGGGACAGTCACCTACAAAGGAGTTCCCATCAGACTGTCAGCTGATTTCTCAAAAGAGACCTTATAGGCAAGAAGGGGCTGGAAAGAAGTATTCCAAGTCATAAAAGGCAAGGACCTCCATCCAAGATTGCTCTATCCAGCGAAGCTGTCATTTAGAATGGAAGGGAAGATAAAGTGCTTCTCAGATAAGGTCAAGGTAAAGGAGTTCATCATCACCAAGCCCTTATTATATGAAATGTTAAAGGGACTTATCTAAGAAAAAGAAGATCAAAAATAGGACAGGAAAAAGACAGCAAACTCACAGATATTAACAACCATACCTAAAACAAAAGGAAACTAAGCAAACAGCTAGAACAGGAACAGAAGCACAGAAATGGAGATCACATGGAAGGTTAGCAAAAGGGGAGTGGGAGGAGGAGAGAGGGGGACAAGGTACATAGAACAAGTAGCATAGATGGTAGGTAGAAAATAGACAAGGAGAGGGCAAGAATAGTGTGGGAAATGTACAAGCTAAAGAACTTATGACACATGGACATGAACTAAAGGGGGGGAATGTGGGTAGGAGGGGGTGTGCAGGGTGGAGGGGAATGATGGGGGAGAAATGGGACAACTGTAATAGCATAATCAATAAATTATATTTAAAAAAGAAAAAAATTAAAGTTGCAGATGGAGTCAGTGTTGCTAATCAGCTGACCTTAAAACAGGGAGCTTATTCTGGACTATCCGGGTAGCCCTTACGCTATTGCAACATCCTCAAAAGTGTAAGAAAGAGGCCGAAGAGGAGGTCAGAGTGATGCAACACAAAACCGGACCCATGGTTGCTGGCTTGAAGATGGAGAAAGGAAGCCATGAACCAAAGAGTGTGGGCAGCTTCTAGAAGCAAGGAAGGGCAAGGCTACGGACTCTGCCCTAAAGCCTGCAGAATGGAAGGAAGTCCTGCTGAGACTGACTTTGCCTAGTAAGACCTATTTCAGACCTTTGAACAACAGAATTTAAGATAATAAATTAGTATTGTCTCAAGCCTCTGAATTAATGATTACATAATTTGTTATTGCAGCCAGAGGAAACTAATACAATTGGCTAGGACCCAAATAACCAGAAAATACAATTCACTAAAATTTTTTCTGCTTATCACTTTTGAGAGAAATAGCCACATCTCAAGAAAAGTTTAAATCAACAATTTTCTTTTAAGCCAAATTTTATATTAGGTCTCAGTCTCTTGAAACAGACTCTGACAAGTAAAGCTGGGGGTGGGGCACAGGTTTATGGAGAATGGGTCTGGGAACATGCACAGGTAAGAGGCGAGGACCCTGCTGAGTGAGGCACTGGCCCTCAATGCAGCTGCATCTGATGCCTCAGCTGATTCTACAGGCAACTGTGGAGCTGGGACAGCCCTTCACAGTTGTCCCGAATACAGTCAATGGGGCTGAACTTTTGTGTCCACATTATCCATTCGAGGAGGGAGCATAACCTTGGTCCAGGCATTTCCTGGTGACAGAGGGCAATGTCCAGCTAAGAACACACTGTAAGTCATCAGCAGCTGATGTTCCCAGCTGCTGGGGACCAGGTGGGTTAGCCGGGAGGAGGGATCTGAGCAGGTACTCCAGTATTCACACACTGCAAGCAACCAATATTTCTAGGGTATGTCCTGAGATTGATCTATATTCCTTCTCATGTTGATAAGATAGACAAGAAGAGCTATTATTGTTTGGTGTTTCCTAAGCAGCAGATACTACTACACTTAAGGACTTTACATTCATTATCCCTAATCCTAGCAGAGTAACTACTACTAGTTCCATTTTACAGATGAGAATACCAAGATTCAGAAGCTCAGACTGGTGAAGCAAATGTCCCAGGCCAGCCATGTGGCAGAGCTGGGTTTTAACATCAAAGCCATTTAAGCCAACCCACTTCATCCGCTGCCCACCACAGAACACAGGGATCTCGTCCTCAGGAAGCAAATTAACATGTACAAACACCCATCGCACACTGCACCATTCTTGGCCCCCAAAGAAAGACAAGATTATACTTGGTAAACTTTGCTTCTTAAATAGGAAAAGGGGCCAGAGACGAGTTGATAAGATATTAAACAAGGGTTGAAATGAAAAGACAAAAAAAAAAAAAAAAAAAAAGACTTCTGGTGGCCCTGAGAGCTGAGCAGATCAAGGTTTGTACTACACATTGTAAATCAAAGTTAATTACATTTTTGCCCCACATTGTACATAGTGAATGGGGTTGTAATTTTTACATCTGCATCAGTGTTCACTTTCCAAATGGAAGCTCCAAGGGGAAAAGCATCAAGATGGTCTACCTTTCCTCGTGTGGCCCTAGCGCCACGTCAGCTCAGGGCAGCACACAATAAATACCCTTTGTTGATTTGCTTCCCTCACAGTCATGGCCCAGACCCTGCGTAATGGCCTATAATGCAATATCACTCACTGTAGCACTTTCCCTGCGGGTTGCGTTTAGAAAATAGGATGTTCTGAAAAACGCTGTAAGAGCTCTCTTCTTTAATAAGGATCCTGGTGTCCCGTGATGGATGCTATAAAATCATGGACCAGCTGGGGTGTTCGATAGCCGTGTGGGCCCATTAACAGTGTCTGGTTCTGTGAAAACCTACTTCATATCCTGGAAAGGAGAAGGCGGTCACCAGAGTGCAAAAGTGAAAGCATTTGTTATAAATAACACGAGGTGACCCTGGAGTAAACACAGCTGTGCCCTCGTGGTGTCTTGTCAGTGGTGTTCCCTCAGTGGATTAAAGAAATCCATGTTTTATGGGGCTGTCCCTTATTCTGTATATATTCCACAGAAGGCTCCTTTTCCCCTGGACCTCACTCACTGCATATAAGGTTTCAGGTCCTGGAAATGTATGAAGCAGAGATGCTTCACTAAAACACATATCCTTGCATGTTGTGATATTTTCAAATGGGGATGAGGATTGGTTTCCATTTGTTCCTAAATGATTTGCACAACATTTCTGGCTCTGCACAATTTCTAGCTGCCCTTCCATTTTCTTGCAGACTCTTCTCACACACCCCCTGGCACCCTCCCCTGCAATTCAGGTGGGTGGGATGAGCATGAAACTGTCTAGGAAGGTTGGGGTTGGTCTCTATCATCTACTAGCTGTGGGGCTTGAAGTTATTCCTTTAAGTCCCAGAGTCTGGGTTTCTCACCCTTAAATTGGGAGAATGAGCTTTGCTTCCTGGAATTGTGCTAAATTAGGTCAGTAGTACCCAAATTTGGAGGCAGGATGGGAAAGGAATAGCAACACAGAGAAAGATTCTTTAAGCTGCTGGGGGAAAAAATTAGAATATCTGTGAATATCATTATACTTACTTAATATTATATTATGTATCAATAAATATAAACAGTTATTAAATATATCAATTTAAATTCATGCAGGGTTCAGATCTATATTACCTATGTGTGTGTGTGCATATACATAAAACCCTCAGGTGGTTTTGCCGGTATACAGTGAGTGCCCCAGTATTCACATGATTTATAACGGCACGGGCATAGCTACAGACTTGTGCTGCAGTTAGGGGTGGTGACCAAGGGCATGTGGTGGTTTTCTCACAAGGTTTCCATTACTTCTGCAACCACTTCCTCCTCATTGGTCAGAAATAGATGCAGAGAAGCTGTACCTTTCATTCTTCTCTTTATGAAGATATTTTCTACTAACTGAAAGGATCAAGAATTTTCCTCAACATTGAAGAGGATTATCCTGAATCAGAGGGAAGAGACATCCTAAGTAGGTGGGTGGTATGTCTGTATTCCACACAATTGGATTTTTGTAGAAAAAGCTATAATTGAAATGAAACCAAACTCTTGAAGGTTCCATTTGCACATGAATTTAGTTGTCTCCCCTCCATTCCAAAAGAAAAAAAAAAAAAACATAAAACCTACTAAAATAATGCAGTTTTACTGTCACAAGCTCAGGGCCACTGAGTGTTTATCCATTCACTTATGTTTTGAGGGCCCACGATGTGTCAGGCATGTTGCTAGGCCCTGGGAATTAATAACTCTCTATGACATCACCCCTCCCTCAAGGTGCTTACAGTGGCGTGGGGCAGATGGACAAGTCAACGAAGCATGTGTCAAGTGATGAAATTTGTGCAGAGTTCTGGGCACAAATAACCTGCCTGGGGATCCAAAGAAGGCTTCCTGGAGGTTTTAGTTTCCTCAGGATTGAGTAGAATTTTGCCAGATAAGGAAGAGTAGAGTGGCTGGAGCTAGGCATTAAGGTCAGAGGGAACCTTATCTGTGAAGGCAGGGAGGTATGAAATAGTACAGGAGGACTAGATAGATCACGGGGTGGAGGGTGGGAGCGCACACTCTGAATGACTACAGAACAGAGGGTGTTACGGGAAGTGACTGGAGAGGATCTAGTAAGTTAAGCAGGGCAGCTTGTTGAGAGTTGCATACATTCTGACTTTATCTTATAAGCGAAGGAGAGGGATCAAAGTCTTATGAGTAGGAGACGGGCATGATCATGCAGTGGGGTACCCCACTGAGGATCAAACACGTATTTTCCCCTTTTTGCATCAAGTTAAAGGTACTGGGGATGGACTGGGACAAATTAGTCAAATCTTAAAAATCAAATCAGTGTTGTTGAATGTAAACTGTAATTGAAATTTAAAAAAAAAATCAGATCAGTGTTTAGTTGTGTAAATCATCAGATCACAGGACACTTTGGAGGGGTCCGAGAGGGAACAGTGCCACTTGCTCAGCTCTCAGCTGGCTTTCAGTCACTTCCCCCACTACCCACAAGCAAATTGGACCCTTCTGGTGCTGATTCCCAGATGGGTGGGTTTGTGTACATTCTAGGACTCTGTGGGTCTCTCCAACACACTTACTCCTCCATGAGTCTGGGAGTTTCTCCAGCTGCCACCTCAACCCCCACAGGTTTTTTCAGCCAGAGATTTTGAAGCTTTTCTGCTCTGGAACCCTGGGTTGTGTTCACTCCCCTGTCATTCTTCCCAGTTTATCCACATGCGAATGTGGGACCACCCAGTCTGCCAGCCACTGCCTTGCTGTGCATCCTCTCCACTCCAGCTGCCCATCTCCGCTCCTCCTATTAGTCTGAATGAATGTTTCTTCTTTAACTCCTTGGTTGTGGGACTTCCATACAGTTCAATTTTCTGGCAGTTCAGGTTATTTTCTGTTTTTAAATTTGTTGTTGTCCTTCTTTTGGCTGTGTGAGGAGGCAAAGAGTATCAACCTATGCCTCCATCTTGGCCAGAAGTCCTCAATGTACAGGTTTTTGTGTGGACCTACGTTTTTATTTCTCTTGGGTGTATACCAAGGTGTACATTGCTGGGTCATAAGGTATCTCTATATTTAGCATTTGAAGAATTGCCAGACTGTTTTCCAAAGCAGTGACATTTCATATTCCTATCAGCAGTGTATGGGAGGAACCTATTCATTGTAATGCCAAATTCTCATTAACTCCTATAGGAATTTCCCTTTGGATGAAGGAGTGGCTCCTGGCCCTGCATCCTGAGGGAAGAAGCAGGCAGCAGCTGCTGTAGCTGCCTGTGCATTCAGCCCTGCTTGGAACTTGTTTTAGAGTGTCCAGGCCACCCCCTTTGTTTCAGGCAACTTTAACCTCTGGGATGGTTGGAATGGAATGCTTATTTTTCAGTTTCATAGGAGTGTTTTGAGGAGGGAAATTCTTCGTGATTCTTGGAATGGACTAGCACAATCTCATGGAGTCTGTGGTGGTGGTTGCCACAATAAAACAAATAGCTGTAATACTTAAAATTGTCAAATGTTAGTCTTGGAAGGGACAGTGAAGAGACCATCTAGTCCAGGCAGGGTAAATAAGCCACAGCTCAGAGGGCAGTCTGATCAATTGTAGGTGCATGGGCTTATGCAGCTGTGTCCAGGCTCAGGAAAAGGGCTGGGATTAATCAGCAATATCTGCCCTGGTGACAGGAGGGCATCAGTGGTGGCACACACTACCTGCTTGTTTTCCCTGATCGAAGCCAGGCATAGTACAGCTGAGGCTGCAGCCAAGGTTGCACAGGTGGTTAATGACAAAGTTGGGACAAGAAGCAGTTCGATATGTTTTCCTCTGTCCCATACTGCCCCCAGTTCTGAAAAGTGCTTCATAAAGGGACCTGTTTAAGGACAGGACTGGAGTTACCAAGTCAGCAGGTCATTTTCTATCCTGATATGTTCAGCCAGTCCTCATCAATGCCTGTGGGAATTACTCCATCAGGGTAACTAGTTAATGATTATAAAGGTTTGGTAAATGCTAACTAATAAAGAGGGGCCATTCCCACCTCCTGAACCCCCATATCTCCAGCACTCATGTGGAACACCCTTTGAAGTCTATAAACTTGATGCATTTGTACACAGGGAGTGTTAAGGTGGATGGATTTGGACCAAATAAAAAGAAGTTAAGCCCCCCTGATTTGAAAGGTAATGACTGTATGTGTACCTTCCACTTGAACAAAGAGAAAAGCAACTCTATATTCAAACCCCATTTTCCCAGAAACAGTAAGGACCAAGGTCATTCTCTGGGAGAAAATGAATATTCTTCAGGGGAGAAATGAACACTGACTATAAAAACTAACCACTTAAAAGTCCTCAAATCTATTTGAATGGCATTAGAATGCAGAATATGCCTGACTTTCTCCTTTTCCACTTTATTAATGAATTAAATTATATACCAACCAAAAAAAAATGAGAGACCTTTTGTGATGAATTCCTGTCCCTTCTTTTTAAATGTTAGTATATAAAAATAGGACTCATACAAAAACAGTCTCCCTCTTTCTTCTGCCTCTCTGCTTTTTCTTTTTTTTTTCCTTCCCATCATCACTTGAGCACGTGCTCTATGTTCTGCATTGTGCCAGGATTCCAGTGGGAGAGCCACAGTCCCTGTGACTGAGGAGCACGCAGCCCAGCAGGGGCTGTGCTTGTTCCCTGTGCAGGGGACAGCCACAAACTGTACCACAACCTGAGGTGGAGCTGTGGTCCAAGCAAGGAAAGGTCAGGGACTTCCAGCAGAAGGAGAAGTCAGGGAATGTTCTGGAAGACAGGTAGGTAGTTAATGGGCAGAGAAGCAGAAGAAAGGCCTTCCAAGGTCAGGATACAGTCTCTGAGGGCTTCCAGAACTACACAAAGTTGAAGATGCTGAAGCAGAAGGTGCTACAGAGGAAGGACATTAGAGTAACAGCAGGGGTGAAGCTGGGAGAAGGGACTTCTTTTCCAAGACTCCTCTGGTAAACCTGGATCCATACCCCTTTGATGAAGAAGACTCCTGGTATTTTCATTAAACTGTAGGAACTAAACCTGAAATGCAGGCAGGGATGTGTGTGTATGTGTCTATAAGAGAGAGAGAGGAACATTTTTTTTATCCATTCATTCTTTGATGGACAGTTGGGTTGTTTTCACTTTGGGACTATATCGAATAATGCTGCTGTGAATTTTATGCACAAGTTTGCATGTGGCCCTATGTTTTCCTTTCTTTAAGGTACAGGAATGAAATTGCTGGGTCATGTGGTAACTCTGACATTTTGAGGAACTGCCAAACTGTTTTCTCATATCTTTTAAAATCTGATTAAAAGGCAATGTTAAAGCTTCAAAAGATAAGGCTTTCCTCTAACAATTGTTTACAGCAATCCATGCTCCTCCAGGATTATATGTTTACTGTATTAAAGGGACATCTTTCCATTTAAGACTGGAGCATCCTGGGACTCAGAGGAGCTAAGCCCAAAGGGACCTCCATCCCCCTGAGGGGATCCCAGCTTAGTGCCTCAGGCTCATGAAAGAACAGTCTCCTTGTCTAGCCTAAAATCTTCTCTTGGTTTTATGGAGAGGTGTAAAAGGAGGCCTTAGATCCTCCCTCCCCCTATATATTGACCAGTGTCTATGAGATCAATTAGGTTGAAGATAAAGCCATAGATAGTTATGGGGCTTCTGAATTCCCATGGCAACACAGAGAAGGAAACACCAAGTGAGACCTCATCATGACCAGACTGTCTGGGCAACACTTTCTTGACTGGTTGGGTCCTTGTAGCCCAAACTGGGGAGGGCGATGGAATGAAGAATATGTCACTGAGCCAGGAAGCAAGCCTGGGGTGGGGAATGGCCTACATTGCAGAGCAGATTGCCCACCTACTATGCACCAGGTGCTCTGAGACTAGCTCCTCAATTATTGCCATTTTTATAGAGGAAGAAGCCAAGCACTGGGAAATGGGAAACCAAGAGATCACATGCCTTGCAGCAATAGGAGGCAAAACTGAACTAACACAGGGTAGGTCTCAGGGCCCAGACTGGCCAGAAACTGGCACCACCCCTGTGCTCCAGAGCCTGGAGACCGGAACAAGAGCAAGGGCCTGGCTGCATTTGCCTGGGCAGTTATTCAGCAGCCCTCAAGCACCAGCACCTGGCCCTGCCCAGCAGAGCGGCTGTCACTGCTATTTTGGAGGCAATCATATATTTTTAATGACCTGCAAAATCTCCCTGTGAGAAGGGAGGGAAGAGTTGAAATTACAGCCAAGCGATTTGCATTGAGAATCAAGTTATCCTCCCTCTTGCTCTCCAAGAATATGCAGAAATAAATGTCTCCTAATGAACCCTGGGGGGCTGAGGCTTTGATATGAATTCTGCTGGAGGGGTAAAGAGTTCTAACCAGACTGAGACCCAGCAGGAAGTTAGAGCAGGAGGGTTGGGGAGTCCCCTTCAGAGGAGGGAGAAAGGAAAATGGATTATCTTGCTAGCAGTTGGTGTTTTCTATCTCTTAGAACCACAGATGAGAGCTCCTCCCCTCCTTCAAACAGGGGGGTGGGTGGGGATTCAATTTAGCCCTATTTAACCAGCCAGCTCCTCACCCCACTCCAGCCTGCCCGTCCTAGCATCACTAACCTTCGAGCTCCTTCCACAGACTCACTGGACCTACATAGACCAGGAGCTCCAAAGCCTTTGCCTTTTCCAGAACTAAAGAAGACCTATTAAAGATAGGTAGATAGATAGATAGACAGATAGACAGACAACCTTTCTATCTGAAGTCAGGTAGCCTTTAGTTCTGGCTGCCACCAGGAAACCACCCTCCTTCCCTCCCCCTCCATAGCCTCTAGAGTCTGTGTTTATTCAGCACACTGAGTGTGTTTTGGCAAGTTTGTGCTTGTTGGAATGAGCCCTGAGGGGGCTGGCCTGCTAGCTGAGTGGTGTGGGTCTGAGGGCATGTGGATGTGTTATTTGTGTGGGCTTGAGAGTGTGTGGTAATGATGGTTTGTGTGGACTTGTGAAACAGAGGAGGTGGGGAAGCCTGTTCACAGCCTCCCCCAGGGAACTCGCAGAGATGGCACAAGCCCAGCTTGGACAAAGGGAATCCGAGGAAGATCTGGAGCTGCATTGGCTATGCCTCTCTGCTGCCTCCTTGCCCCAATCTTTCCCTAGAACCGCAAACATGTCCTACTGATCACGATTCTCATCTGCCCCTGCCAGCCCTGCCTGAGAGGAGCCTGGAAGCCCAGCCAAATCCCTGGTTGGAAATGAGACCTTGCACAATGAGGCAGGGTCTCCCTCCATGGTTAAGTAAGTAGGTGAATCCATCACACAACCTGATTTCAAAGGCCAAATCCACTGATCAGAAAGAGCAGAGCATTTTCTTCTATCCCTCTATATCCTCATTTGGAAAACAGAGATAGTAAAGGACCAATCCTAGTGTGTTCTGGTAAACATTTATGTGTTAATAAACATGAGTTATTATTGGGGTGAATGGGCTGGTAACTGCAGCCAGTATTGGGACAAGATGATTTAACCTTCTTAAGATGTTCTGAGGGACAGCAGGCAGAGGCCTGTGGGTTAGAGCCATGTGGAAGGGGATAGATAACTTAGCCCATGGTACAAGGAAGGCCTGTGCTGACCAGGATGCCTTCAGGACTTCCTTGTTGGTAATGGCACAATATCCATATCTTTGGGGCATTTGTCTACATAAAGATGCCCCTTTGGGGGGGGGGTAAGATACAGAAAACTGTCACAAATTGAAAAGAAAAATAAGGATCATATTAATCGACTGCAACTGGGAACATTGATTAGATCCTGACATAAATGAATCAAATATAAAAAACAATTATGGAACAGTAAAACAATTTGGATACTGAGTAGATGTTAGATAATATTTAGGAAATATTGTTAACATTTTTAAATGTGATCATAGTATTGCGGTTATGTTAAAATGCCAGGTGGCCTTTATCTCTAGGACAATACACTGCAGTACTCATCGGTATAGTGATCAAATATTTTGGGTTTAATTAACAGTGATATAGCTGGCGGGGGCAGCTCAGGAAGCAGGGAGAAACATAAAACAAGTTGGCAGGTGCGATGGTTCAAGGGATTCCATTATATTTTTTAAAATTTTGTGTGTTTGAACATTTTTGAAAATTAAAATATTAAGAGGAAAAAGAAGCTCCCTCTGGAGTTGCCACTTGGAGAGTAGGCTTCTGTCTCCCACAGTGTCACCTGGACAAGACAATTCAGGTAGGCGCTTGGGCTAACGGGGACAGCATGGCTGAGCTGTGCTCCCTGAAACCTATAAATCAACAAGAACAGCTTCAACCATTTAGTAGGAAGCTTGTTAATAAGAAAAATCTGGTTTAAATGGGCCATTTTACTGGGCAGAGGAGCAGAGGACGATGGAGAACAGGGCTGCTCTAGCAATGAGGAGGCTGATAACCAGTGCCAAGCTCTCCCCCACAGCAAGGATTGCATTGGGTCAGCTCCATCACTACCTCAAACATTGTCCAGGAGGTGAACCGAAGGTGGTGGCAGCAGGAGTAGGGGAGTGGCCTGGGGAAAGTAGAGGGGGGAGAGCACATTGGGTTGTCTAGCTCACCATAGGTGTGGTAACCTTCAAGGGGGCGCTGGGAGATCACACGTGGAATATAGCATAGACCCTCATGCAAGACCCAGGGCAGAAAAGTAAAGGGAGAAATAGTCAACATCAGAAGAAGGTTTCAAGCACAGTAACCTGAGCCAAAGAGAGAAGGAAGACCTCCAGGAGAGGTGGGACTTGGAAGGGGCATCTTAATGGGCAAGGACCCAGGAGGAACCCAGAGAAATAGTGTAGCCAAACCAAGGTATGGACAATTGTGATTCAATTGCACTGGAAAGTGATTGTTTGATGATAGGTGCCTTGAGGGTGCTATCTGATTTAGGTTGCTCAGCCCAAGAGTAAGAAGATGCACATAGCTGAGTTTAGAGCTTAGGTAATGACAGGCCAAGGCAAGGGGCCCGGGAGGAACTGTGAACTCAACTTTCTGTTCTTTCTTATTTGGCAGTGACCCAGGGCTGCTGCAGGAGTCAGGGGAAGAACACTGAATTTGGAGTCAAAAACACCCAAGTTTTAGTTCCAGCTTTGCCATTTCCTAGTGGTAAAACTTTGGGCAGTCCTCACTTGGACTCTCTAAGCTTCAATTTCCCTATTGGCTAATGGGATGAACAGTACCTGTTTCACAGGGTTGCTGTAGAGGGTATTTGTGCAATAAAAAATTTGTGCAATAAAAAGTGCATAGGATTTGGAGACAAGGTGTGCGAAGGCCCAAGCACAGGCCTCTCTGACTTTGAGCCATGTGCTTCAAGCCAGTCGGTGCCCCTGAGCCTCTATTTCCTCATCCGAAAAATGGGAAAGGAATGCCAGCTTAACATGAAGACATCAAAAGAAAATGTAAGTAATTGGTTTTGCCCAGTGCCTAGCACATGGCAACCACTCAATAATGTTAGCAATTAGTATTAATGATATAAAATATCAGAACATAAGTGGGGTTACATGGGAGAAGTCACTGAGAGTGGCACAGAGAGGGCACACTGGGACTGAGAGAAGGAGGCGCAGATCTTCCCAGACTTCTGGGCATCTCAGCATTTACGTTCTGTACTTTGTCATTATCTTCTCCCTTGGCGCACAGGGACTGCCTGGTGTTAATGCAGGTGCCCTTCTGCTCTGACCTGCAGTAGACTTGGTCGGGTCTGTTAGATCAATAAAGGCTATTGAATGATTGAAGTCTTTCTCCTTTGGGAGAAGATATACAGAAAGTATGGAGCATGGGCAAGATCCATGTTTCAAGAGAAGAGAAAGGGAGCTTAGGAGTTGGGAATATAAAGGAAGAATATTGGTTTTAATTTTGAGTTAAATGGGAAGCTTTAGAAAAATCTTTAAGCCTAAACACAGTGATTATTTTTTTGCCCCAAAGTCTTAGCATTGAAACAAAACAAAACAAAACAAAACAAAACAAAACAAAACAAAAAGTCAAGTTTGGCCCTGGCTAGTGTAGCTCAGTGAATTGAGCACGGGCCTGTGAACCAAAGGATCGTGGTTCGATTCCCAGTCAGGGCACATGCCTGGGTTGCAGGCCAGTTCCCAGCAAGGGACACACGAGAGAACCACACATTGATATTTCTCTCCCTCTCTCCCTCTCTCCTTCCCTTCCCCTCTAAAGATAAATACATAAAATGTTTAAAAAAAAGTCAAGTTTGCATTATTAATACTCATGGGTATATATGGATCTTTAAATAAATGCAAGCAGACAGTCATCTTTCCCAGAGTTTGTACATTGTGGTTACTGAAGAGACAGTTATGACACTTCCCTTGCTAAATTAAACCTCATCCACTTCACCCACATTTGTTCTGGCTCCTGCCACCCAGTAACACCCTTCCCTGCCCTGGTCCAGGCCTCCACCCTGGCTGATCCCCAACCCTCCCACGGAGCAGGAGGTGACCCCAGCTGGATCCTGGGATGTTTTCCTTCCCGTCTGCCCGGTTGGTCCCCTGATGGTAGACGCCACGGGTGTGAAATTGCACACCTACAAAGTTGGCCTTCTGGTTTGGGAGGCCTCAAGAGGAAACCAACAGTCCCTCTATTTCCTGTGGATGAAGGATGATGTGATTGAAACAAATCACACCCTCATTGCTTTTCCCAAGTCACACAGACCCAGCCCAGTGGCTCTGAGTTAACAAGCAAGTGACATCAAATCGAGGCTGGGCTGAAACCCCAGAATTTTAAAATAGGTGTTTGGACTTCCAGATGCTTGTTTGTCTCCCTCAGGCTCCATCTCCATACTCCTTCCCTCCTCGAACCTTCTCAGCAGGGGAAAGAGTAGTTGGAACTAGACCAGAGTGCAGAAAGAGTTTGCTCCCTCCTGGGGCACAGGGGTAGGGGGGCTGCCACCTCTCTTTCTTGTACTTGCTGTTGTGTTCCTGTTGCCTCTGCCTGCCTCTCTCTCTCTCTCTCTCTCCCCCCCCCACCCCACCCCGCCCCTTTCTCTGATTAGCAACTCTAAGTTTGAAGGGGTTTGTGTCACAACAGCTCTGTAGCTGCCAGCTGGGCACCAGGCAGGAAACATGCACCCTGTTGATGTGGGACAGCACAGGCCAGGAGGCCCAAGGGCCTGGGGAGCTTTTTACATGGAGATGAGCTGCCACTTGGCTCCTTCTGTAACTAATCACCACTGCTGCTGAAATACTACTACTTCTGTTACAACCACCAATGTCCCAAATGAAGAACAGGCACTTTGGGGTAACATCAAACACAATGGTCACTTCCCATTTGGGATCACCCAGCCCTCCCAGTGAATATCCGGGGAACCCCCAGTTTGATTACAGGGTCAGGTTGCTGCCTCTGCTCATGGAGTTGGAGCAGTGCTGGGATTGTCCTCTCTTCTGTTTAAAACAGGGCTTCCCTGATGAAGGTTTAGGGCTGCAGAATCTGAAAAAAGACTATGGAGGAGTGAGTACAAAGAGCATGGGCCTCAGGGTCGTCACCCAGCCTGAGTCTGAGTCTTGGCTTCATCCCTCACAAGCTGTATATGACCTTGGAGTTTTACTTGCCCTCCCTGAGCTCATTTCCTCCCCCCAAAACAGAAATGCTAATAATGTCAAGGTTGTTATGAGGGCTCAAAGTAGTGTAGATAGGAGGTTAGCACAGTTCTTGGCCCTCAGTAGGGGCTCCATAATGAAAGCTATTACACTTACGTGAATCTGGGTGTCTGAAGCTCTTCATAGACAACCCCCCTGCCACCCCAGCTCCACACACCATGCCAGACACACCCAGTGTCCCTAGCAAAGTAACTAGCTTATGATTTACACTCCCCACACAGGCCCTGGATACTGGGAAAACACATAGAGATTATAGTAATGGCAACAACCAACATTTGCATTTCCCTTCCTGATTTGTAAAGCATGAGCACCCACATTCTACTATTTAATCCTTATGGAGTGGATGTGTATCCTCATTTTCTTGTGTGTGTGTTTTTTTAAGATTTTATTTATTTATTTTTAGAGAGGGAGAGAAACATCAATGCATGGTTGTCTCTTGTGCGTCCCCTACTGGGAACCTGGCCCATAACCCAGGCATGTGCCCTAGACTGGGAATCGAACCAGCGACCCTTTAGTTCGCAGGCCAGCACTCAATCCACTGAGCCACACCAGCCAAGACTTTTGTTTGTTTGGTTTTTGTTTTTGTTTTTGTATTTTTGGTTTTTTAATCAGAAGAGAGAGTTCAGGCTCAAAGGGATTAAGTGGGGTACCCCAGGTCACACGATACACTAATGGCAGATCTGGGACTGAAGTTCAGTATTTTTTTTCCATTCCAAACTCCCTTTGCCTAGCCCCCTTCTTATGCAAGAGGCAAGCACTCCCTCATTCCACCAAAACAACACTTACCATCCACCCCCAGCGCTATGCTAGGGAATTAACTAACTTACCTATGACAATATAGAAACAGCTGTCAATGTGTTACCCCTCCCAGGCTCAATATGTATATTTGGGTGGAGGTCTTCTGTTGACTAGACCTTGACCCAAAAGACTACTATACTGGGGACTTTCAGGTCTTGTGTGGTGAATTACATTAACCCCATGGGTGACTGCCTTTTCCTTCCATTTGTCACACCCACTCAGTCTGGACCACATGAAATAGAAGGGAAACATCGCACAATTATAAAGTTGTCAGCAATCTTTATCTCAGCAGAAAATAGCCCAATGATTGAGCCACTGCATCCTAGACTTAACCCCATCTTCTCACCCAGCTAGATTCAGCCACTGGGCTCTGACCAAAGAGGGCCAGTTTAAAACTGGGAAGGAATGGTGAGCTTTTCGATGACATCCATATCTCCTTCAATTTTGACAACACCCTGTAAGGTTGTGTGAGGTAGGTACCATTTTCCTCTACATAGATGAGAGGTTTAGAAGCCTTTAACTAAGATGCCCAAGATCCCAGACCAGCATGCAGGGTGTCCAGAGCAGTCTCATCCTTTCTGAATGGTGCCTTTTCTACTTCTTCCTGCAGACCCTGCACTTTCTGGGTTTTTATGAAATAAAGAAACCACAAGATTATCCTCCCACAAGACTAGGCATTGGCCAGCCCTTGACTCTGCAGATGGAACAGTGAATCATGAAGACTGGTAAAACACACTCAGACCACCCTGTCTACCACCACATTGCATTTGGGTGTGGACCCTGGAACTCTACTATGATGTGGTTTTGGAAAGGGCACAGAGGCAACGCCCTCCCCAAGTAGAAGCAATGAGAAGTAAGCCCCAGCTGTCTTTGTAGGTGGAAGGGAGGTCCGGGATTGACTTGGTCATACTCTCTAAGAAAGTGAAGGGTTAACTGTGTCTTTTTTCCCTAGGACAAGGCAAGAAATGGTAGGTTTAAGTCATAGTAGGAAGATTCAGGATAGACATTTCTGGCCATGAAAGCCACGAGAAGCTGAAGCAGATTCATATGAGAAAAGCGAGGAAGCTACTTCTTTGGAGAATTATAGGAAATAGGTTAGCCGCTGGCTAGAGCAGCATACCCATCATGGAGATGAGGAGATTGAAGTCTAGGATTACTAGATTCCCTTTTGAGCCTCATAGCTAAAAACTGCTAGGAGACATCATATAAACAGAAAGTGTAACTACACTTATTTTTAATTGAATAATCATTGCTTCCAATTTGGGATGATTTCAACAATGCTTCTTCTTGTATTTCTATTTTGGCTCTCTAGGGGAAATTTAATGTTTCCTGGTAATTTATAATTTTAACCACAGATTTCCTGAGGCAGTAAGTTTATATGGAAAATAGTTCACTCTGAATCTTAAATTTTTTTGCTATGGTATAATTTGCCATCACACTAAACACACATGTCATTATCTCATAAGCTCATAATTGCTGACTCCTCCAACCCTGACATCTTCAGAACAGGTAGTTCTCCTTCAAAGAACATATCATTGCAATACCAGTACAAAATTCAGGTGCCCCTGCATGACAGGTAGAGAAGTTTGTTTTGTTTTGTTTTTTTTTTAATGGAAACGACAGCCAGGAAATAGAGAAATAAAGGATGCTCTGTGATCCTGACCTTGATGCTTTCTCTTCCTAGGATTGGAAGGTCTTGTCCTTCATATGTGCTGATGCAGGTGCTAACCTGCACACAGAGGGCCTTTCTGGGAGGTGATGGGTTTACACAGATCCAGATATGTTCTTGTCCCCTCTTCCTGGGGTTTATGAAATGGCTCCCAGAGGAGCATGTGGAGCCTGGGAGACAAAATCACTTCAACCTGTAGCTGTATTTTATCCTGAGTTAGCCAGACAGCAATACAGAAATGGATTGAATTATCCATTGAGAGTGTATTATAGAGCAGAGAAATGCTTCCCAACATTTCCCACATTGTGGCACATGAAGACCACAATACAATATAGTAATAACACAATTATAATAATCCTGGATAAACAAATGAGGTTTACAACCTCATTTACAACCAACTAGGTAGCTCCAGCCACTCCAAGCCTTGCCTAGATGCTCAATGGCTAAAAGGTCACTATTTTTTGTTGTCTATTGGGAAGCTCCAGAGTAGAGTAAAATGAAGAGGGCAGAGTGGCAGCAGGTCGGAGAGGGCTCTGAAATTAGTTGGCTTGGATCTGAGTCCTGGTTCAGTCACTTACTGAGAACTTGAGTCAGTTTCCTTGCCTCAGTTTTCTCACAGATGTAGTAAGGTTAATAATAGTACCTACTTCATGGAGAAATTCTCAGGATGAAATTAGTTAATCTGTGTAAAGTGCTTAGAAGAGTGTCTGGCACAGGGCAAGCCCTGGATAAATGGCATCTGCTGATGTCACTGCTGTATTAGCTCCACAGTCCAGGGCCTGCTTCCCTGAAGAGAAGAGCAAGCATAAATAGTGCAATGCTCCAAATCCAGTTAGAAATTATAGTTGGATGAGTCATTGCTTTCTCAATCTGTGCCTCTCCTCTTCCTCTCTCTCACCCCCTTTCTTTCTTCCCTTCCATAATATGCAGATGGCTAAGGCAAAAGAGAATTGACTTGGGAGCAGGAAATGAGCATCCCAGTCCTGGTCCTTCTACCAACTAGTGGTTTCTGCTGGATAAGTCACCTCCCCTCTCTGGCCCTCAAGCTCCTCACAGATTGCAAAATGGAGGTTGACCAGATGACTCCAGAAAGTCATCTTTGTGTTCTAATATGTCATGATTACTTTGTAGTGCAGAATTATATGGCATGGTATTGGGTGTGCATGATGGCTGGTACCTAGATTGGCAGCATCAGTGTCCAGGAAAATTAACACAACATGAATTATTTTCTCTGAATCAAAACTCCCTAACATATCCTCACTTACAATAAAAACATGCCTTCAGTTTGCCGCTGTTGCCCTCCCAATAATTGAATTCTGAATTGGAGGCTTTTTTACCTCAAGAATAAATCTGTAAATATGTCTCTAAGGTAACATCTTGTTAGCTTTATTACTCAAAGTTCTTGAAAATAATAAAACTGCATTTCTTTTTAAAAATAGTCAGTAGCACAGATATCTCATTGGGCCTCCTATCCAATTAGTCTGAACCAATAAAGTATGTTTATTTCTGCTGAAATAAGACATTGGATAAATATGCCCAAATTTATATTCATCCATGAGAAATACATGAAAAATACCATTTCCCAGCATCTGGGATTATTCTTTCCTTGCTCTATTTTATTTAGAGGTGGTTACAACATGTATATTTTTCTCATAGGTTAAAAAATTGATAGTTTGGTCCAAATAGTCACTCAGAAATAATAGCCAGAGCAACAACTCAATTCAATCCTGATCCTGCCAAACACAACCTCCCACCTTCAGGGTCTGAAGAGAATTTTCTCTCCTTTTCTCTCTCCTGCCCTCCAGAGAGGATAGCCCTCTGAAAACCTTTTTCGCCTCCTGGGAACCAGCTGTACTGCTCTCGCAAAAGTCATGCCAGAATGAATGTCCTAACAGAGGGGAGCTGGGCAGAGCTGTGTGGCCTGAAGGATTTGGCAGAACAAAGCTCCAGCAAGCCGGGCCCTGTGGTTTCATTTTATTTTCACTGATATAAATGCCCTTCCTCCATGAAGCCCAGACCAGGCCTGTGTGAGAAGACTTTCTCCTGGGGTTAGGACACCTACCACAGGCTTAAAAGTCTGCCAGTCCCATCCAATGAGGAGAAAACAGTGTTTTTGAAGCCTTGGAGAGAGCCCAGAGCTGCCTCTCAGGAATGGATGGGCTGGCAGCCTGGAGAAGAGCCAGGTTCAACAACTGGGCAGCCTCAGAAGCTTCTTGTGGGGCTTTGGGAGGGGGAGGGGGTCTAGGGCCAGCAGCAGGGGCATTCCTGGACCTGGAGGGGGAAGGGAAAGACAAGATGAATGCGGCCAGGACTTTTATTGCCTGATGCTTTTGACAAATGAAGACGGTTAGGACAATGAGCTCACCAGCAAAGAAAACACTCACAGGGCAGCCACAGAGCCCTCTGAGAAACATTTCATCTCCTCTAGGGCCACAGCCATCACTAAGGCAGCCCCTGAGTGTGGCCTGACCAACCAGCCATCACCAGAGCTTGGTTCCTGCGGTGGGCTGAATAATGACACTCACAGATATCTAGGCCCTAATCCCTAGAACATGTGAATGCTACCTTATAGGGCAAAAGGGACTTGCAAATGTGATTAACAAGGTTCTTGAGATGTGGGATTATCCTGAATTATCTGGGTGGACCCAAATATACTCAGAAGTATCCTTATAAGAGGGAGGAGGAGGGAGATTTGACTACAGAAGAGGGGAAGGCGATGTGAGGATGAAGCAGAGATGAGAGTGATGCTCTTTGATGAGGGAGGAAGGAGTCTCAGGCCAACCAATAAGGCAGCTGCTAGCAGTGAAAAAGGCAAAAAAAAAAACAGATTCTCCTCTAGAGCCTCCAGAAGGAACCGGCTTGCCAACACCTTGACCTTAGCCCAGTGAAAGATTTCAGACTTCCGGCCTCTGGTAAGTGCTGTGAGAGTGTACATTTGTGTTGTTTTAAGCCACTAAATTTGTAGTAATTTGTGTCAGTAGCAACAGGAAGCTGAGAGTTCCCCAGTGTTACAGTTACAGGGCCTCCCTTTAAGACAAAAATACTCCCTGAAAGACAAAAAAAAGGAATGTCAGTGCACATTTGGGCAAATATTCCCACAGCCTGAACACTCCGCATCTTCAGCCAACACCAGAGTGCTCAGAGCAGGAATGGTATGAGGGAACTGACATTTACTGAGCACCTACTGTGTGCCTCACCATTCAAGTATTATCTAACCTTCACAATACCTTGTAATGTAGATGTTAGCACTTCATTTTCTGATGAAGACAAGGAACTCAGAGACTTCAGGACATTTGCCCAAGGTCACACCGCTAATCAGCAGTCATTTCTCCAGGGACATGTAATTGTGGCTTCTCCCCTCCCCTGTCCTGTGTACCCCTTCCTTAGGGATCTTCCACAGTGAGAGACTGGGTGAGGCACTTGTGATGGCTACTATTTCAAGGAGTTCATTCATTCATTCACTAAACACTTAGCCAGCACCTCCCAAGTGTTAGGTCCTGTGCCTTGGAAGAAGCAACCTTCTGCTTCAGGTCCCTGGCAAGCCAGAAACAGACTTTTTTTTTTTACAAGTTATATTAGCACTTCCCTCTAAAAAGTCTACCATCTACCTCAGGTGAGGACACGTGGCACAAAACTCAGGCATGGTCTATAATGAGAATTATTTTATTTTTCCAAGCAGGGGCTAAATCTTGGCCTTATTGGTGACTTGTCCAAACAGAGGGAAAAGGAACTGAGATTCCTCATGCAGGGGGGATGCCACTGGTTTGCAGTCAGAGAGTTTTCCTGGAGATGTGCATAAGTTTGTATTGGGCCGCAACACTCCCTGCACACCAACAGTGAGTGTTAGTGCTTAGCTCCCATAGGGGTACAGGCTATGGCCTGAAACAGTTGTTAACCTTGATCCAGAATTTAGCCTGGACTTATTTCTATAGCATCAGGCTCTACAACAGGCAAGAATACGGCCTACATCAGCTGCTCTCTACCTAGGGTGCAACACACAGGCACCGATGAGTTTTCACTGGGTGTCTTTTCCTTTTCTTTTCTTTTCTTTTCTTTTCTTTTCTTTTCTTTTCTTTTCTTTTCTTTTCTTTTTTTACTTTTTTTCTATTGTTGTTCAAGTACAGTTGTCTCCATTTTCCCAAGTGTCTTTTTCTGTATGCCCTCTCCCAGCAGTGACGCTGACTTTGTTTCCACTTGTTTTTTTTGTTGTTGTTGTTAGTTGTTTCAGATAGGATGCTTTCAGTCACAAACAGAAAAACCAATCCAAAGTGGCTCGAATAATCAAGGTATTTTATCAGCTCCATTTAACTGAAAACTCTAGAAATAGGGCTGGTTTCTGGGGAGGCTTGTTCTTGAACTTCAAACAATGCAACCAGACCTTTATTTCTCTCTGCATTTCTCAGCTTCATTTCCTCATTAGGCTCCACCCACATGAGGTTCTCTTCTCATGACCCCTCAGATGGCTGTCAATACCCCAAACTGAGTCTTGCTGGTCTTGACAGGCAGAGTAGGATGATGTTCCCAAGTGGAAAGCCAGGAGAAATGCGATGCAGCGATGGTCCAGAGCTGGTCACATGCTCCCTTCCTAGCACTCGGGGCGGAATCACCTAAGAGCACAGAATTCAGAAGGGGAGGAAGAGCGATTCCCCCATAGGAAATTAGGGATGTTATTAAGAAGGGGAAAGGGAAAATGGAGAGGTACTGGGGAACCAACCAAGATATGGCTATGAAATGTTTACAAAATGGATAGAGATTTGTTGTTGTTTTGATCTTAAACGAACAAATTTCTACCCTTCTTAATACTTCCTTGGAGTCAATAATCTTTCAAGGGCTTCCTTAATTGGGTCCTTATGATATCACATACTCCTTAACACTCCGGTGAACAGATTTCTTCTTCATTAAGGATCCAGGGCCCTTAGATGCCAGCTCTTCCCTCTGTTCCTTCTCTGTGCTTCCCCTAAAAGCAGCAGTGCTGAAATATTGCCCTTGATTAATCACAGGCCAATTATCTAGATTGTGTATTATTAAGACTCCTCCTTTTTCTTCCCACATCCTGCCTGCCTTTTAGCTGTGCCCCTGCTCATTAACAAGCCTGCCTGAAAAGATAGGGTAAAAGAAAAAAAAGGTCCTACAACTTCAGATCAGCCAGTTTAGCTCCCTACCAACCCTGGTAAAATTTTCGAGGAGGAAGTTGAAAATAAATGACGGTGTGAGATTATCTAGAATTTCCATGATTTGTGATAACTTCATTGACTCCTTCCCCATGCCCCTTGTACCCCTACCCCCATCCTCCTTACTGGGAGATGTTGAAAACAAGGCATATTCTTTAGACATCTAGGAATTTCAAATGGCTTCACTCTTGTTCTCTCATTTCCCAAGTATTTCAATAATTTTTAAATAAACTTTTTAAAATCAAGACAGTTATTTTTGAGACCTGTTGAAAGGATAATATAATAGCTCAACCCCATTGCCGAAGCTGAGAACTCAGGTTCCCACATCTCAGCTTCCTAATGCAAAGGAGTCAGATAAGCACAAGAGCCCTTGCTAAGTCAGGTAAACAAAGTGAAGGGGGCCAGGGACAGTGTTGGGGGTACTGGCCACTCCTCCCAGCGAGCCCAAGTGCTTCCATCACCTTTATGGAGCATCTGGTCACTGCTGCCACCCACACCGTCCACGTCTAACTCCTCCTAACTCTGATGGGCTGGACAGGAACTGGTGATGACCTCCTAGGTCTTGGTCTCCTTAGTAGAATTCAAATAAAAAGGAAAAGGATATCTCTTTTACTTTTTTAAAGATTTTATTTATTTATTTTTAGAGAGGGGAAAGGAGGGAGAAAGAGAGAGAGAGAAACATTAGTGTGTGGTTGCCTCTTGTGTGCTCCCTACTGGGGACCTGGCCCACAACCCAGGCAGGTGCCCTGAATGGAAACCGAACTGGTGACCCTTTGGTTCACAGGCTGGCACTCAATCCACTAAACCACACCAGCCAGGGCTCTGTTTTATTTTTTAAGGAACACTTTTTCCCCCCAACATCTAAAAACAAACCATTTGCTATGGGATTTGTCTTTCTCCTGGCTGCACGAAATGGAACAGAGACATCCAAACTGGCTATTAGATAAGAGCAGTAAGAATAGTTATTAGAAAGATCCAGCTCATTTATGCCATAACGTGAGAGTGACCCAAGGGCTTTAAATTTAGTAATGCAACTGGGGGAAATGTTTTCAAATCCAAGTCACTATTCCCACAATTCAGGCTGTAAGTCTTAGTAGCAGTAAAGGGTCAGGGGTTTCTCTTAGTTTATTCAGGCTGCAATAACAAAATTGACTAGGTGTTTTATAAACAACAGAAATTTACTTCTCATAGTTATTTCTTGAGGTTGGGAAGTCCAAGATCAAGGCACCAGCAGATTCGGTGTCTACTTTCTAGTTCATAGATGGCTGTCTGTTTGTTTGTTACTGTGTCCTCTCATGGTGGAAGGGGAAGGGAGTTCTCTGGGTCTCTTTTACAGGGCACTTATGCCATCATGAGGCCTCCACCCTCATGACCTAATCCTCTTGCCACCTCCAAATAACCAAATGGGGATTCGGTTTCAACAGATGAATTTTGTTGAGACACATACATTCAGTCTATAGCAGGGCTGGCACTTCCTTTTACTAGCAATGTGGCTTGGCCTAAGTGACCTGTACCTTTATAGGCAGAGAGTTAAGTTACCCACTGACAGCCACCCTCAGCAATATTTAGAAGGGTCATAAGCAACCCACACCCTTGGCAATGTTACTGGCAACTGTTAGGGCGCATAAAGCATAGCTGGACTCAGAAAAAAACTGAACTCCTGATCCACCTTTGCACCAACGCTGTGACCATCTGAGGCAAATAACAACTTTTCTGAGCCTCAGTTTTCTCATCTGTAAATATGAACCTTAACAACTCCTACAGGGTTGTACTGAGGAATGAATGCACTAAGGTACACAGATGCCTGCAAACTGCACCTCAAATTTGGATAATGATAATGACAGCCATCATGCCTGGGCATATGCCTTCCTTCTAGTGGCCACAACAGTAAGTGAATAAGTGTGGGAGGAGGGCATAGCCCACATGGGAGCACCCACAGAAGCCTTCCCTCATAATGGTAACCAGCCCACAAAAATTCAAGTTTGGGCTCTGTCCAGGTCGCTCAGTTGGTTAGAGCATCATCCCAATACATCAAGGTTGTGGGTCCAATCCCTAGTAAGTGCATGTACTTGTACAAGAATCGATCAATGAATGCATAAATAAGTGGAACAACAAATCAATGTTTCTGTCTCTTTCCCTTCTTCTCTAAAATCAATCAATAAACTTTATTTTAAAAATCCAAGTTTCAACTCTGCTCAAACTTGGTCTACTTTACAGCTGCCTCCCATACCCCCGAGAGACATGCCATCTCCCCATTGCCCATCACTGAGAGTTCCCTCTGCCAGCTGAAGGCTGACAATATCTGCCTTTGGCTGTATGATTTCACTTGCTTCTCCAATGTCGCTACTGCCCTAAGGATCGTCAGCAGGTACTATGCTAAACACTTTACATAGACAGCATTATGTAATCCTTGTTTGTAGATGACAATACAATAATAGTTGTTGCTGTTGTCCCATTTTTACATGGGAAGAATCTGAGGCCCAGAAAAGATTAGTGACTGTAACTTTCCCAAGGTCACACGGCTAAGAGAGAGAGCCAGGTTGCAAACTACCAGGGCCTGCCTGACTGTGTGCATTCTCTAACCATGGAACTTTACTGCCTCCTTGCTCTCTTTGCCCAGGCTGAAGAGAAGGGCCCCAGAAGGCCCAAGAGGGAAGACAGGCCTGCCCTCACTGGGCCCTAAAGGAAGGTTACAGATTCCTTCCTGGGCTCTGGCGCCTCCTCCTTAGGATGACTGGTCTCTGAGCCCCACTAAGTTTCAGGCAGGACCCCTGGATGAGAACCTAGGCCCCTGCCCCCACCCAACAGGTTCACAGATAGACAGAAGTCCAGGAAGGGAACAGATCCTCCTATCAGCCGGGGCTCGGGAACCTGAGGATTAATTGCCCTGCCAGCAGCTTGTTAGAGACTGTGTTGGCAGATGAGGAGAGCAGCAATAGAATCAGCCAATTAAGCAGCCAATGGTGCTGAACTAAATGTGACCTCGAACTTAATTGTGGATGTTGTTTCTCAGCAGTTTCTCAGCAGTTTCTCACCAGTCTGGGTTTGGGAGAAAGAATGGGACAGCAAGGGGAGGGTGAGTAGCAAGAGGAGGGTCCTGTTCCTCAGGTCACATCTGCTCACTGGCTCCCATTTCTTTCTCTCTTAAGGGGACAGAAGCATCAAAAATTTGGAGATTCCCAGCACAGGAAAGTTGGGGAGGGGTGGCCAGTCTCTTGACTGAAACCCAGGAGCAGCAGGTGGGTAACAAAGGGACTGGGCCTTGTCAGCTGAGTGAAACATTTCCAAATAGGCCAGAGACCCAAACCCACATCCCTAACAAGGCCACATCTCTATCAAGGGTTAGGGGACAATGCTAGAGGGATCCAGTTTTGTCCTTGCGAAGGCTGTTTACTTCCTGAATTGGCTATTTTTAACTCAGAGACAGAACGTACCTGATATTTTGGGGTGTTTCTGACCTGAATCCTGCTAGTAGAATTATTTAGCAACACAGAAATGTGTTCTCCTAATACTTGGCTTTGTGAATCTTGGCAATCCCAGTATCTCCCACCGGTATTCTTCTTTTTACCTGATGAAAACTATGTACCCCACTGCATTTCCTATTTGGGGTTGCCTGCCAGAAATCTCTGAGCTACATTTAGTACTCAATTACAACAAATATATCAGCATACATTTTTCTTATATTTATATCTTCATTTACCATGTATGTATATATTTTATTTTCATATGTATATATCTCCATTTTTGTATCTCTATGGGTCTTTATGTAACTATCTACATATGGTTTTACTGTACATGTGTCTTTAAGATGAGACACCCTAAAATCATTTTTGGAAGTAAATGGGGTATGCCTCAAAAATATATAGTTCCTCACAGGACACTTGTCTCATTCTGGGCACTTATTCTGTCCATTCCATATATAAAAGCAAGTCCAAAATATTTTTTCTCATGCCTATTAGCTACCTCTCCTGGTCCAACTATAAATGGCCTTGCCACAGACAATTTGGCTTGGGGCAGGAGCTCTTAGTTAAAATAGAAACTTCTCTCCTTGGATTACATCCTGAGTGCTTCTGTTTATTTAATTTCTTCTGGGAATTTCCAGTCTGGTGCTGACAGAAGCCAAATGCTGTTCCAGAGGGATAGCACCTTCCCAAGCTGATTTCTGGGGAGGCTAGTGTTCCCCCGGCCATGGCAAGGAAAGGAGAAAGGGTTAGAGGGCACAGTTTCCCACAGGTGACCCTTCTTTGTAACAGTGTAGACTCCTAACTGGCTATTGGCTGGGGCCTAAAGAGTAGGACCAAGAACCGAGGACAGATCTGTATGGAACCTTCAAGGCATTTTTCCCTTTGACACAGAAAACACCATAAGACAGGGAAGGTAGTTTCTGTGGTGGTTGGTTTTAGAGCCAAGTTTACACTGGCTTTCTGTGTGCTTCTAAGAGGAACCTGAGAAGTATTAAAATAGATATGTAGGTGGGGTCATTTTCCTCTGTCTCCACCATAGAAAATAATAATGGTAATAGACAACAATTATACAGACTATCAAAGAGCCAGGTATTGATCCAAGCACTTACAAACGTGCACAGGCACATACACACACACATCACTGATGAGATAGAGATACCATCATTATGCCCATTTTACAGAGGAGAAAACTGAGGGTCAATGAGGGTAAATAACTTGCCTAAGGTTACACAGCTAATAAGGTGCCAGAGGTGGTTCTTCTACCCTAGAAGTCTTGCTTCTTAGTTTATAATCCCTATCCCTCTATTATACTCATCCAATGGCCAGCACATGACTTTTAGATGGTCCCTGTCTCATGTAAGCCATAGGAAACAGACTCCCGAGCTCCAAGTAGTAGGTAATATTGGTCTCCAGCCCCTGAGAATATTTGTTCAGTAGTACTGTGTCAGCCCATTTTCTTATCCATGGGCCAGAAATGATATAAAGTATGTCAATTTAGAGTCTAGTTATGTCTCTTTTGAAGAATTTCAGAGACATCACTCTTGATCATTCATTCGTTCAAAACACATTTATCAGGCACCGACTGCTTTGCACACACTTTGCTGGGTTCTAGAGAGACGATGACTCAGCCTCAGGGGTCCCTACCCACAGAACACTGTCAGTCCTGGGACATGATGTAATGGGGTAGAGAGAGAAGAATGCTTCACCAGGTAAGGGAAAGCCTGAGTTGGGGGTCCCATTCTGCTATTAGCCTGCTGTGACCCTCAGTTTCCACAGCTGTAAAGGGAGGGGGTGATTCTGGACAATATCTGAAGAGTGCTTCTAGCTCTAAAGCATGATTCTAATGGCAGTTGCTGTTAATACTTTTAACTGACATTTTTAACATCTTTTGTACCAGCCATTGAGGTAGTCTCTGTCACATACATCTCTAATTTTTCTTCAAGACAAAGTCTTGAAAAGTCATGACATCTTTTCTAGATGTCAAGACAAAATGCAGTGAACAATTAAGATGAAAAAAAGCATCAAAGAAAAGGAAGAGAGCAGATCTGAAAGCCTTAGGAGGAAAAAGTAGACCAACCAATTTGCTTACACCATATATATTATTAAATGAGATTATATATGCAAAGCCTGGAATGTAATAAATACCCATTAACTTCTGGCCAAGATGGAGGCACACACTGTGCCTCTTTACACAACCAAAAGGACAACAACAAATTTAAAAACAAAAACAATCAGAACTGACAGAAAATCAAACTGTATGGAAGTCTGACAACCAAGGAGTTAAAGAAGAAACATTAATACAGACCAGTAGGAGGGACAGAGATGGGCAGCTGGGGTGGAGAGGATGAGAGACAAAGTGTCAGCTGGCGGACAGGCAGTCCCACATTCGTGTGCAGATAAATCGGGAGGAACAACTGGGGAGTGAAATGGACCACACAACCCATAGTTCCAGTGCATGGAAATAAAGCCTCAAAGCCTCTGACTGAAAACACCTGAGGGGGTTGAGGTGGCAGCATGGGAAAACTCCCAGCCTCACAGGAGAGTTCATTAGAGAGATCCACAGGGTCCTACAACATACACAAACCACCCACCCAGGAATCAGCACCAGAAGGGCCCAATTTGATTGTGGGTAGCAGGGAAAGTGACTGAAAACTGTCAGAGAGCCAAGCAAGTGGCATTGTTCCCTCTCGGACCCGTCCCCCCACATATAGCATCACAACCCAGTAACCTGAGTTACCCTACCCTGGTAAACACCTAAGGCTCCGCCCTTTACTATGTAACAGGCACACTGATACAAAAAAAAAAAAAAAAAAAAAAAAAAAAAAAAAAAAAAAAAAAAAAAAAAAAAAATAGCCCAAATGAAAGAACAGATCAAAGCTTCAGAAAAAATACAACTAAGCGACAAATACAACTAAGGCCAAAGAGATGTGCCTACCAAGCCGCACAACCTAGGTATCCTGATAGCAACCTATCAGATGCACAGTTCAAAACACTGGTAATCAGGATGCTCACAGAATTGGTTGAATATGGTCAAAAATTAGAGGAAAAAATGAAGGCTATGAAAAGTGAAATAAAGGAAAATGCACAGGGAACCAATAGAGATGGGAGGAAAACTGGGACTCAAATCAATGGTATGGACCAGAAGGCAGAAAGAAACATTCAGCCATAACAAAACGAAGAAACAAGAATTCAAAAAAATGAGCAGAGGCTTAGGAACCTCCAGGACCTTTAAACATTCCAACATCCGAATCATAGGGGTGCCAGAAGGAGAAGAAGAAGAGAAACAAATTGAAAATTTATTTGAACAAATAATGAAGAACTTCCCCAATCTGGCAAAGGAAATAGATTTCCAGGAAGTCCAGGAAGCCCAAAGAGTCCCAAAGAAGTTGGACCGAAGGAGGAACACACTAAGGCACATCAAAATTACATTAGCCAAGATTAAAGATAAGGAGAGAATCTTAAAAGCAGCAAGAGAAAAGGAGACAGTTACCTGCAAAGGAGTTCCCGTAAGACTGTCAGCGGATTTCTCAAAAAAAAACTTGCAGGCAAGAAGGGGCTGAAAAGAAGTATTCAAAGTCATGAAAGGCAAGGACCTACATCCAAGATTACTCTCTCCAGCAAAGCTATCATTTAGAATGGAAGGACAGATAAAGTGCTTCCCAGATAAAGTCAAGTTAAAGGAGTGCATCATCACCCAGCCCTTATTATATGAAATGTTAAAGGGACTTATCTAAGAAAAAGAAGATAAAAAAACTATGAGCAGTAAAATGACAACAAACTCATTTATTAACAACTAAAACAAAAATAAAAACAAACTAAGCAAACAACTAAAACAAGAACAGAATCACAGAAATGGAGATCACATGGAGGGTTATCAGTGGGGGAGTCGGGGGAGAAAGCAGGAAAAGGTACAGGGAATAAGTAGCATAAATGATAGTAGAAAATAGACAGGGGGGGTTAAGAATAGTATAGGAAATGTAGAAGCCAAAGAACTTACATGTATGACCCATGGAGATGAACTAAGGGATGGGGGGAAAGCGGGTGGGAGGGAGTGTGCAGGGCAGAGGGAAACAAAGTGAGGGAAATGGGACAACTATAATGGCATAATCAATAAAAATATATTTTTTAAAAAAAGAAGTACAAATAGGTAGTTCCAGAATAGCCATGGGGATGTAAAGTACAGTATAGGAAATGGAATAGCCAAAGAAATTATACCCATAACCCATGGACATAAATAATGGTATGGGGTCTGCCTAAGGGAAGGGGAGGTAGAGAGAGGTAAAGGGGGAAAACTTGGGACAACTGTAATAGCATAATCAATAAAATATAATTAAAAATAAAAATAAATAAATATGCATTAAATGAAAAATAGTAAAGGAAAAGGAAGGGACCTGTGGTTGCACAGAGGCAGGTAGACCAAGAAGTCATCTTGAAGACTTAGGTGAGTCACAGGAAAAGATTATCTCTGGAAGAGTCACTGGCTGACAGGGTTGTCCTCTGCAGCTTCCTGTTTCCAGAACACAAAGGGGGTGGGGCATTTCTTAGCTGTTTTTCTGGAACATAGGGCCAAGGTAAGTTTCAGTATTGTCACAGGGGCCACATATTTCCGTGATGTACAAATGTATAACCGGAGGGTACCTGAAACCACAAAATAGACATGGAAAATCTTCCCAGAGTATCTATTTTTACCTGAAATTGTGGGAGCAGAGTTATTATTTTATATAAAACAAACACCTAAATAAAAGAATGAAAATATTTATAATTTTAAAGGTAAAATCTTCAAAGAGATTTCATCCTTGAAATAGGCCCCTTAGGCTACCACAGTAGGACTTTCTGTCTCTGTGCCATTGGGTACCTCTGCAGAAAAGTTTGAGAAGCACTGGTCATTTATTTTCTTATTGAAATCTCATAATTCTTTGATAATACATACATTTTGAAATTATGTTATATTTTGTCATTTTTTTCCTTTATATGCCCCATTACTATCTTTTTTCTCACCCCAGAATGTTTTTAATGACAAACTTTTTATTTTGCAATATTAAAGAAACATTGCAAGGACAGTACAGAGTTCCTGTGTACCTTTTGCATACCCAGTTGCTGCTAATGTTCACATCTTACCTAACCTGGGTATGCTGGTCAAACTGATATACAGACTTGATTTCAATTCTGCCAGTCTTTCTGCTAATATCTTTTTACTCTTCCAATATCCTTGCCACAATTTCACATTGCAGTTAACATAAATGCCTTTTGATTGACTGAAAGCACATTTCATGAAGCCTACTAAGGGCCAGTCATTGCCCAATGCCTTGGGGAGTAAATGAAATCGACACTTCTGGGTTTGCAAGCACAGAAAGGAGAGGGTGGGTAAGTGGCTTGTTGTCTGCTCTGTGCTGCACAGCATGAAGAGCCTTTATTACCCAGGACTGTATGTTTGGATCTGAAACCACTGGCAAACAGGTGTGCCAGCTCTGGTGCCCACCCTCAGGCCATCAGGTCGAGGGGTCTCCGCACTGGCGTGGTTGGGTTTCCCAACTCCAGGCAGCATTTCCGAGCCCACAATATGACCTCCATTAGTCTCCATTGGGTTGCACCTCTGGAGCCCAGTGATGAAAGGTTAGTACCTTTGAAATCAGATAAAGGGCGTCAAACCACAGCTGTGTTTGTTTTATAAATTAAAGGATGGAATCATTGAAATGATTGTTTTTCTGAAAATAAAGAGATTAAGCAGGTCTCGCTTCTCCCCTGCTGCCTCCCTCCTCTTTCTCCAATTTGTTTCCAAAGGGCTCCAACTTCATGTTAAAGAGCAAAGAATTATCTCTGTTTCAATCTTTGGGATTGGGCAGGCTCCATAACAATTATAATTCTCATCTGAACCCCCTGGGGGCAAGGGGGCCACTAAAGCCGAATTCTTTCCAGTATTAACTGCCATTCATATGGATGCAGGAGAATAATTGAGCCCTTTCCTTGAATGTTGGGGCACCCTCAAGTTGATTCTCAAAATTTCCCATTTAGTACTTTTTCCCTAACCCTCTTCTGTGAAAAGTTTGATGAATGTTAAGAATTTAAGATTTTAACACAGAAAAGAGGAAAAGATGATAAAATAAGCATTCAAAAAGTGCTTAGAAAATGACCTGGCACTCATTAAGTTCTCAATAAATGTTAGTTATTTTACTGTATTTAAGATGTCCACAAGAGACATTTGAAGTTAATTTGAAAGACAATGGGAACGTTTAGGGGATTTTTGGAGGATGACATGGTTGGAGCAGAGCGGTGGTCCTCAGGGAACTTACAAACTAGTAAGGTCTTCAGTAACACACGTAACAAGATACAAAGTAGTGAATATAGTAAGCATTAATAATTATGCAAAGTTTCTTTGCCCGCATGATGTCATTTTATCCTCATATCAAGCCTATTTAATAGCCATTATTTCATCCCCAATTTACAGACAGAGAGACAGATTAAGACACTAGTAAAAGTAGAGCTCTTAGTCCATGTGGTACCGACACCTTCTGTTTTTCTAGGGAAGGTGTGGTGGGGATCTACCTCCCAACCCACTCCACGCACCGCTTCATCCCAGCAGCATCTACATGCGGTGCAGCTGTTGGTGCCTCTGCTCCCAACTCACTGGGAGCAATTTAAGGCCAGAGTCCCTGTCTTCTCATAGGTGCACCTTGAGGACTAGGTGCCCAGCTTGTATGGATGCTTAATAACAAGGGTATGGAATAAATACAAGAAACGATGAAAACCCCAGGCATCCCTGCCTAAGATGCCCTTGTGTCCATGGTCTGTTGACTAATCTCTTGTTTCCTCTTCTGGGACAAAGGGCGAACCTGTGGCCTATTTTACCAAAACATCATGGACGATTAGCAGTGGGAACTCTAAAATGCTCAGAGAATGCAAAAATGCAGCCAATGTAATTAATTGTGGTTAGTTCTCTGACCTCCGTAATGAAAGAAGATCCTTAGTTTTTGAAAATGTGAAAATAAAGAGCTCTCCCCTTCGAGCCAGCATGGAGGGTGTTGTACTCCATGAGAGAACGATGAAGCGGCCCAGGAGATAGGTTGAGAAGAGACATCAAGCCTGAAGTTTCCCGAGGCCCATCTATAAAGACTGTGCACTGTGAGAGTCATTCTTGTGCCCACGTGAGACTTAGGGAATTGAGGAAACCTCACCCCCGACCCTCCCCGCCCCCCGAAAAAAAAGAAGTGACTTTTATCATTAAAAATAATAATAACAACAACAATAATAAGCCTTGCAGCATATGCAGTGAACAAAAGAAAATGAACTCTCCCAATCAACACTAACAAGATGGACTCTTAGTTGACACTAGAAATTTTTATGTGAAGAGGCAACACTGAGTCCTTGCTCAATTTCTGGAGCTCTCACCAGACCTCTGAGTTGTCCATCAAAAAATCCCTAAGGGGAAATAAGAGAATGAGGAAAATGGCTAAGGCCCCTTTGTATAGTTAAGCAGCAGTGAAGTCCTACATTTTAAAAGTACTAAATGGGCTCAAAGGGAAAGCCCAAGCAGTCCTCCAAGAAGTCCTGAAGACCAGGCTAAGCTGGGCCAGCATCCCCTGGGGACCAGGCAGTCCCAGCTACCAGCCACTGGGTGAGATGCTGGGTGGGAGCAGAGAGCCGGTCCCCTTCCTTCTGCAGCACTTGAACCCTCCCTGGAGCCTATATTGTTTAATGATGCAGAACTTCCCTCTCCCCTGAAATTGAGCTTAGGCTTAGCCTTTTCTGGCTCCCACAGGTGTGTGCAGGATTGAACCAGTCTGGCTGCTGTGAAGGCTTCAGGTGGCGATTTGGAACAAGAGCAGGCCGGTACACCTCTGAGTGGGCAGCAGAGGCTTAGGGGTTCTCCAGATGCTGTGCCCCAGGAGGTAGCCCCGTCTTTAGATCACCCGAAGGCAGTAGCCAGATAAACAAAATGAGGTTGGTTTTAGCTGAGCATTTGACATTTGTTTGCTTCTCAGCTACTTTCAAGCTAACTTTTTTATTTAAGCTTTAAGGCATACCTGACAAATAAAATTCTGAGATATTTAAAGTGTACATCATGGTGATTTGATCTGCATATACATTGTGAAAGGGATTCCCCCTAGTTAGTCAACACATCTCTCTTTCTTTCTTTCTTTCTTTCTTTCTTTCTTTCTTTCTTTCTTTCTTTCTTTTCTTTTCTTTCTTTCCTTCCTTCCTTCCTTCCTTCCTTTTTTCTTTCTTTCCATTTTGGTGAGAACATTTAAGTTCTATTCTCTTAGTAAATTTTGATTAAATACAGTAAATACAGTAAAAGCAAATACAGTATTATGAACTATAGTCACTATATCTTACATTAGATCCTCATGCTAACTTTTTAAAAAAAGAAAAATGTCAAGCATACAAAAAAGCGGAGAGAATAATACACTCAGCCCCATATACATCTCACCCAGATTCAACAATTAGAGTTTTGCCACATGTACTCTGCCCCTGTTTCCTTTTTCCCCTTTGGTGGACTGTTTCATTTAAAGCAAATCAAAGATAACGTGTCATTGAAGCCCTACAGACTTCAATGTGGGTCTCAAAAAAAAAATTAAAAAAAGAACATTTCTTACAGAACCACAACGCTATTATCACACCCAACAAAATAAACAGTAATTATTTGGTATCCTCTAATACCAAGCCTCTCCCTCTAACTATAAGGAATGATACCTCAGGGTTAGAATCAGAGCTAAGGAAAAGCCCCTCCCTGCCCCCTATGTTGCTTGAAGGGGAAGAAATACCAGCCATAAGCTCATTCATTCCCTAAGCCTCAACCCAGAACATTCGGTTTTGCAAGGTGGACATTTCCCATAAAAATCTGCCTTTTGGATCTCACCCCTGCAGCAGCCTCTAAAACAAGAGCTGAGGCTTTTCAGCTACAAGAGTGTTCTCAAACCATAGATTATATCAGGACCACCTGGAAGGCTTGCTGAAATACAGATTCCAGGCCCTAACTCCAGAGTTTCCAGTGTACAGAGTCTGCAGCAGGCCTCATTGCTAACAAGTTCCCAGATGATAAGGATTCTGCTAGCCTGGGAACCAAACTTACAGAGCCCCTGAACTCCAGTAAACCACCCAAATGGCTCTTTGCTGTACAAATCTAGAGCCTGCACTGCTTCCCACCACTGAATGCCCAACTATGGTTTCAGCAGTGCCTCGTGCTAGGCACCATCTGTGTGCCAGGAGGGACTTGGGATCTTTTCATTACCCTGAGTTATTCTAGCTGCTGACGCACTTGGGCCTTGATGTACCAGTCTCCTCTAACTGGGTTTCTGCTACCCATTACCCAGCACCTGGTGCCTGGCCTTACTTGCCATGACTGGGCTCCTTGCCATCTCCATTCTCTGTGGGACCATAATTCTCATCCTCCCACCTCAGTCTCCTCTGGTCAAGTGACCTCACACCAGGTCCTTGACTTGTACCAGGGTTGGCTGAGTTTTTCCTTTCCCTTCTGACCACCTCCAACAGTTGTGAGGAGACATCCTTTCCTTTTGTCTACCCAGAGCAGCACCTTTCTCTAATTCACACAAAGGGGGAGTGCCAGGCCCTAGTCTGGTTCTCTGACAATTACTTGCTCCACTCTGATTCCTGGATTCAGCCTGGAGCATAATTGAATTGCTCCAGCACTGTTGAATAATGAGTCCTACCTACCCCCCACCCCCAAACATGCTCATTTTCCTGTCCCTCCCTGCCCCAATCCTTGCCTGAACCTACAATGCACTTGCCTTTCTGCTGGTTCCTTCCCAGCCCAGGCCATACAGGGGCCGCCCACCTGTAGTTCTGTCAAGGCCCAGGCCCAAGCCAGGTGGGCGTCTTCAAAAACCACTGCCCTATCCATTGCCTGGCTGTGCAGAGGCTGGAAAAAGCTGGACCAAGCTGTATCATATTTGCCCTGCAATGTAAATACATTCAAGGTCTGGATCCCTAAAGTTATTAAAGTCAACACATGATGGTTCATGAACCAATGGCCTGCCCCAAGCAGGTGCGATGTCTCTCCTGAAATCAGGATCTCGCCCCAGGACACATCCTCACCCTAGCGGCACCAGGTTTGTTTCTCAGAATATCTGTTTTCCTGAAGTATATAATGCTGGGCCTGGTTTTCCTCTTTTGTCAGAGGGGTCACTGCTGGGGCCCAGACCCCATTCTACAACAAAAACCTGTTGGCCAGCCAGTTAGTGAGCCCACGTCACAAACCCATTAACCCCCAGAAAAGGCCTGGTGGACAAAAACTGAGGAAGCAGGTATGAGGCCCCACCCTGGCAGAGGAGATAGGTGGGTGCATCCATCTATCCATTCAACCAATAAGCACTCACTGAGAACCTACAAAACCAGGGACTATTGTAGACACTGGGAGCACCACAGAGAACCAAATGGACAAAATCTTTGGCCTTGTGTATGTTACATTCCGATGGAGGAGACATAATAAGTAAATAAGTGAGAAATATGTGGTAAAATAATACCCCAATATAGAACTACATTAGAATCCAAACAACACAACTATGTAAATGTGGGTTATTGTGAGATTAATGAAACATCAGGCTGAACCTGCTATTGAGGACAGAAACCAGTTGCTAATCAAATGTTCTCTTTGCTCAAATTAAAGCAACGCTGGTGTTCTACTGAAGGGCCTCACTGTGCAAGTAATGTAGGGAGAAAACACTAAGAAAATAATAAAACAAATCAGGAAGACATAAAATGTCTGGAGGCAGTGAAAATTTTAAATAGCTTTATTTATATAATAAGTAGAATGCCTCGCTAAGAAAGTAGCTCCACCAATATGCACAGAGAAACCCAGCAACTCTGAGGACTGAAAAGTGCCAAAAACAAAAGAGAGGAAGGAGAGTATCTCTGAAAAGAAGGTAGTAACAAGAGTCAAGGATTTGGTCTTGAAGGAACCAGAAACAGATTGTCTAGCAATTGATGGTGTACTTTCTGGCATCCCTTCAGATAGAGAAGGAAGGGGACCTTCCAGATAGGTGGACCAAGACCGATGACTCAGAGGTGAGAGAAAGTAACACGTACTCAGAGGATAAGGCTTTTCTTGGCTGGGTCTTAGAAGTGCCAGAGTTAAGTTGAGCCAGAGAAAAAAAGGACTGGGGAATGAAGTATGAAAAATCCAAGATCAGGAAGAATGGTTTTATTTCTGGTGAAAGGCCCTTGGATGGCATTGCAGAGCTGAGATGCAGAGCGGTACCTACAGATGCATAAGAAGCCTGGCAGGAGGGCTGCTGCTGCAGCGTTTGTGTGCTGTGGAGCAGCCTGGCCCAGAGCTGGCTGTGGAGAGGGAAAGGCTGAGAGGGTGGCAGCCAGAAACCGTGGGCCCTTTGTGGCCCCTTTGTCTCTCTCTCTAAATATGTGTAGGAGGCAGCAAGTGCCAGAGGTTTACTTAACACTGAAGCAGCTCCTCTATTCCTGTTTATTCTTCTTCCTTTAATGATACGGTGAACTCATGGTCCCCAGAGGTGCCAGGAATAAATTAGCCATTCTGCTCACTTCAGCATTAGCAGAAACTAAGGAGTGTCCTGCAGCAGGTAGGTCTCAGCTGTGTCTGGGGACAGCCAGATGACAACACCACACAAATGTGGTTCCTGCCCTCCTGAAACCAGCCTGTCATGCCAGCACTGATAACCTAGAAAGAGGTGTGGGGAGTGAGGTGGGAGGAGTGGGAGGGTGGGCTGGGGGATGGCTACTGGGAGGGAGAGGCCAGTGGCTACTCAGACCACCAAGGAATTAAATGTTCCACTCCTCTTTGGAGGAAAATAATTCAGTAGATTCATTTCCTTTTTCTTTTTCTTCTTTCTTTCTTTCCTTCTTTCTTTCACCTACTCTTGTTTGCTATGGCCACAGACTCTCCAAGGAGAGATCTTTCAAACTGCCTCCTCTTTTTCTACGTCTCAGCTCCTCCACCAGTACTAACTGCATGCATATGAGGACCCCACACAAATCCTCATTTCTAACGAGTTGTGTCTAATCTCCCACTGGCTTGCTCTTAACTCCCTACCTTTCCACAGTAGCCTATAGAAACCCACTTCATTGTCCATTTATTCTGAATTTTTCCCTCACTTTAACCCAAACCTGACATCCTATCTCGCACTGCCTTGCCTCCTCCCAGGCTCTTCAACACAAAGGGGAGGGGGAGCACATCGAGTACAGGCATGCCACTTGGTCATGCCAGCCCAATCCTTATCATCTGGTTACACCACTTTCTCTAGGCCCCTGCCACTTCCCGGTTCACATTTTTCTCTTTTCCCTGTTATCCTTGGTGACCTCAGCCTTCATGTCAATGACCAATCCCGTACCCCAACTGCCCTCTTCTGGGCCCTCCTTCACCCTGGTGACCTTTGTTCCACAATATGATGGCCACAGCTGGACCACATTTCATGGTTCTGCCTTCCCCAAAGACCTTGAGTGTGATGCTGTCTCTCTGCAACCAGGGTCTCACCTGCCAACACTCCCCACTTCCTTACCCCTTATGAATAGTTTCTTTGTTCTCGTTAGTCCTCTCATTGCTTGACCCTTTATAATTCACACAGTCTAATATCCCCCTTCAGTCTACATTTTCAGCGTTCATACACATACACACAGTCACATGCACAGCTCTCTGGGGTCTGCCGCATCTTCTCTCCTGGTCTCCCTCTTCCCCATCAGCTAGCACAGCTGAACCAGAGGCAGAAAACACTCTCTATGCAAAACTACCTTCTCTTCCAAAATGATAACACTATACAAGGTCTGTCCAGAAAAAGTCCAGCCATTGTTAATATAACAAGAGCAGTTTGTGTGACATCCATGTAAATTGGTAGCCAAGGAGAGTGGACTGGAATGTTCATACGTGAACAATGATGACTTCACTGTACTAATCAGTGGGGGCAGCAGATGCTATTGAATGAGCATGTATACTATGTGGCCGTCACATGAAAAATGACTGAGCTAGTAGAGCAAGGAGTCTGCATCAAATATTGTGTTAAGCTTCTTGAACATTCCCACAGAAACTATTCAGATGATTCAGAAGGCTGCAGCCATGGGTGACTGGTGATTGGCAGCTTCATCACAAAAATGCACCCGCTCATGTATCACATCTCAAACAGAGTATTTTGGTGAAACATCAAATCACCCAGGTGACTCAGCCCTGCGACAGCCCAGATTTGGTGTCCTGTGACTTCTGGCTTTTCCCAAAATAAAAGTCACCTATAAAAAGAAAGAGACTTCAGACCATTGATAGGATTCAAGAAAATACAACAGGACAGCTGATGGCAAATGGGAGAACTGTGTGAGATCCCAAGGTGTCTACTTTGAAGGGGACTGAGGCATCATTGTCCTATGTACAATGTTTCTTGTATCTTCTTCAACAAATATCTCTATTTTTCATATTACATGGCTGGATACTTTCGTCTAAGCACTTTGCATGGATTATCTCATTTAATCATCCCAATAAACCATGAGGTAAGTACAATTTTTACCCCCACTTTACATATAAGTAATCCCAAAACACAATAAAAAGGGACTTGCCCATGGTCATACAGTTGGAGGCAGGATTGGATTCAAACCCAGAATTTACTGTGCTTTACTGCCATCAACTAACTCTCACCCCCAAATTACAATTGTTGGTTTCACTAAGATTTTAATGTCAGTACCTAGAAAATTTTTGTGATTCATTCTAACCTGTTTAGTGCATCATACAGTGGAGAACCACAGTAAAGATATATTGAAAGTATTCAGATCATAAAAATTGAATCTGTGCATGAAATTTAAGACACTCAAGTTGATGAAGTAAGCTACAAAGTGAGATAGCTAAACAAAGGGAAGCTTGGATGAAAGGCATAAACATGCATATTTGGGGGGGAGTTTTGTTCTACTTGAATTATCAAACTTTAAAATGTTGATGACACTAATTTATACTCATTCAGACACAAATTTCCAATGGTTGATGTATTCACATACATTTTTTAAAAGTCAACACTTGGACTAAACAGCCTTGCAAATATTACCAGAAATTTCTTAAACTCAGATTCTTAATGTGATCCTAGAAAATGTGATGTTTTCTGTGTCTGAGAACTGATCCCCAGAACAAGATAGCCAGTGATGAAGAAACCCGCTGTTAACATAAGCATACAAGTACAGGCATTGGTGCTGAGGCAAAGGATGTCTGGGAACTATGTGGAGATCCTGAACGGCGTGTGGTTTACCGGGCACTCGTCATTCCCACTTGCCATGTGGAACAACGGCTGAAAAAGGCCCTCGGCCACTGCCTGCAAGACAGGCTTTGAATCGGCAAAGTAGAGACATGTCTGAACCTCAGCCTTCTCTCACAACCTCATTCCTCCAGCATCAAGAATATTGCTGTTAAACAGCAGCTGCTCCTGGCCAGACAGGTGACCAACGTGGCAGACTCCCGGCACATGTCTCTGAACTTGTCGAAGGCAAAAACCAAAATCAAAACAGAAAGAAAGCAAACAAAAACCTTCCAATATATTCTTGTAACCAAATGAAGGTCCAACTACCTGCCACAACAAAAGCCAAAATCAGGAGACAGGTACCGTGGAAAGAAAAGTTTTTTATTTGAGTGCTGGTCACCTGAGAAGATGGGGGACTCAAGTCTCGAAGCCCATCTTAACATCTCAGTGCAGGCTGCAGTTTTTATAAGGAAGGAGAGGGAGAGCAAAACAAAGAGATCAAGGAGACAGGGTTGAAAAGTTCTCTACGTGCAGACCAGCACAGTTCATTCCAACAAGGACCTCAAAAGTGATCAAGCGATGGTCTGGTGTCCATCATCCTGGTTTTGTCATCCTGATTCCACATCATCCTGGTTCTATGGCCGAAGGTCAGCAACTCTCCCAGAGCTGGGATGACTGACAGTTGGAGTCTGTATTTTTGAAGTTAGTTCCTAGGATTCTTATACAAACATGTTGTTTATCTACAAGCTACATACTAGTTACAGCCAGCATTTACAGAAACAATGTCAAAAGAATGGTGGGGTGGGTTACAATTCCCCACTGTTATATTCTAAGAAGAGTAACCACATGAGATATAGGGAATGCTTTAAGAAGTGTCTCAGGACCAGTGATCACATGTGAGTAAGGGTAAGGCACATTAGAGTGTATGCACCAGTACAAGAGAAAGAACCCCCAAAAGCAGCAAACTGAGAATTGAAACTCAGGTTTCACAGATTGTGGCAAATGCAGCTTTGGTGAAACCCATCAACCCCAGACCAGCCTCATTTGTCATTTAAGAATAGATCCTTGGTCCTTTCTGAAGAACCGGAAAGATGGTGGAAGTGGAGCAGAAGAAACAGACATCCTGCAAGTTCACCTACTGCAGCATGGATCTCAGCCAGCTGCTTGACATGTCCTATGAGTAGCTGATGCAGCTGTACAGGGTCCAGCAGCAGCAGCAGCTGAACCAAGGCCTGCAGAGGAAGCAGCTCTCGCTGCTGAAGCACCTGTGCAAGGCCAAGAAGGAGGCGCCACCTATGGAGAAGCCCGAGGTGGTGAAGACGCACCTATGGAATGTGATCATCCTGCTGGAGATAGTGAGCTGGGCAGCATGGTGGGCATGTACAAGGGCAAGACCCTCAATCAGGCAGAAATCAAGCCAATCAGCCACTACCTGGGCAAGCTCTCCATCACCTACAAGCCAGCAAAGATGTTAAGGCCCGGCATCATGGCCACCCACTCTTACTGCTTTATCCCTCTGAAGTAGCCAATAAAGGCACAGACTTCTTGAAAAAAGAAGGAAGAGGATCAGGAGGACAGATAATCTTTTAGGAGTCAAATATCTGAAGGTAATTAATTAGTACAGATGGTCCCCAATGTACAATGGCTTGACTTATGCTTTTCTGACTACAATTTTGTGAAAGTGATGCACTGAAGACTATGCTTGCTGAGCCTTCACCAAGTGCCCATGCCCCGTGCCTCCCACCAGCTATTCCCCAGCCTCATCAGAACAGGGAGAGATTGATGGCTCTGTCGCTGTAGCATCACTATAATCCAGCAATTAATTTTAGTGCAATGCTTCAAGCATTCTTAGGCACAGTGAACTTTCAGCTGTGCACATGAATGGAGAACACCCAAAAAGCCATTCTGTTTTTCAAGTTCAGTACTGTATTCAGTAAATTACATGAAATATTCAACACTTTATTGTAAAATAGGCTTTGTGTTAGATGATGTTGTCCAATTGTAGGCTAATGTTCTGAGCATATTGAAGGTTGGCTAGGCTAAGCTATGGCATTTGGCAGGTTAGATGTATTAAATGCATTTCCGTCTTATGGTATCTTCAGTTTATGATTGGTTTATTGGGATGTAACCCCATTGTAAGTCAAGAAGCATCTATACTAACTCAGTGGGTCACAATAAGCTGGTCTGCTTGGCAGTCAGCAAATGCTTTCCAAAATGGTAGCGGCAGAGTACGATGGAAAATAAGATGGAGAGATGTAGGGAGACTGGCTCTCCCACCCATTGCCAGGGAATGTGGATGCCACAGTATTTTGGGCAAGAATTGGACAGGACATATTAAAACAAAGTGCACGTGCCCTTGGTACCAGCAGTCCCACTCTGGGAAATCTAACCTATGAAATGAAAGCACCTGAGGGTAATAATATGTGTGCAGAGCTATTTATTGCAGTGTGTGCACTTAAAAAAAAAAAAAAAAAAAAAAAACTGGAAACAACCTGAAGGTCTCTCTGTATAGGACTGATTGAATAAATGTGCAATGGGCATCTGTGGCTGCCAGTTCATCCTCATCTGTCCCCTTATTCCTTGCTCACAGAAACTCAATTTCCTTTAGGCATCCATTCCCGGAGAAAGGAGACCTGCAGTCCCAGCTCCAGAGGAAAACCCATGTTAGTCTGAAGTGAAGTAGACTTGAAATTGACGGTTCCACCCTGGTGCCACCACTTTGAAGTTATCTGAGCGGGGTGTCCCTCCCTCAGCTTAAGTCCCATTTTCTCATCTGAAAAAAATGCTCATTTCCACATTTGCCCTTTCCACATGGTAAGGTTTTAAGTGAGATGATGTGAAAGCATTTTGCAAACTTCTAAACATTCTACCATTTTAAATCACTATAGATTTTGAAAAAAAATTAGCTTCTGGGTGTGCATGTTAAACTGTGTGTCTACGTTCACCCCCTGGCCCACGGTCACACCCACCCCCCTCCACCCCGCAGTGCTCCCACACATGAACTGAGGAGCAGCCAGTCGGGTCCCTTAGCTATGCCAGTTCACCAGTGGTCTTTTTACACATAGGAATCCAGCCAACACCTTACCTTTTTTTTGTCCCCCCCCCCAAGGACAATTTACATTTATTTGCTAATGACTCTAACTAAATATACTTCAAACATAGCAGAGGTTAAAGAATCTGTCAGGTGAAGCTATTTCATATCAACAGCTAAAAGTGGTCCATGGAGAGTGATGTGAGCATCATCTCAAGCTGAGGCCCTGGTTCTGGGTAAACAGCTGATGGGTGGACCTGGTCCTCCTGACCTTCATAGGAGCCTCTGAGGAACTAGTGCTCACACTTGTGCTTGATGGGTTTCCACAGCTTCCCCCAGATGATGTGTTCATAGATCGCATCTTTCATTCATGGAAGGTGTGCTGGAAGAACTGGGCACCCATGGCGATGATGGGGGGGAAGGTAGAGGTTCTGCTGAACGGCAGGAAGTAAAACCTCCCAGAGCTGCCATGTTTCTCCCTTTGATGAACTTCTAATCAAAAAGGATGATGGCTGTAGAAACCACCTGCCCTTCCTTAAAGGAATTTCCCTCAGGTTTTCTTGCTCCTGACCCATTACTAAGATATTCCATTCACATCCATTTCCATTCTCTTTCCAAGGACGAGCATTTAAGATTTGCTTTGTGGATCCCAATCATCTCCACATTTACAGTCACAGATGCTGCCTTAATCTGAGGAGATGTCAACATTTACCGGCTTTGCTCCATTTATTCCCATCCTTCCAACGCTGTCCCCACCCCCTCACACCACTATGACTCTCTCCTTTTCTTGGCACTCACTTGTCCACACTGCCCTGCACTCCCTTGGTTTTCTCTAAGCAGTTTGTCTGAAATACAATTTCCCATTTTCTCCCATCCAAATACTAACCAGGCCCGAACCTGCTTAGCCTCCGAGATCAGACAAGATCAGGTGTGCTCGGGGTGGTATGGCCGTAGACCAGTTTCCCATTTTCTGTGTATAGAAACTTGCTTGCTTCTTCTTCAATGGGGTAGGAATTAGCAAAATTTGCTCAAAAATGCTGTTTCATTTTCTTTTTTCCTAACAGAGATGACAGTCTGGTGTGTGTGCGCATGCAGGTGTGTGTATATTTTTAAAGAACTAGGAGCTGGGTCACTTGGGGATGAGCTGGTACGCTGAGATTGTGGCACCAAAGTTAACCCGTTTGGTTTTAACAAAAAATTGCTCCCTACCGAGAGCAGCCTTGAGGCCTGGGCAGAGGAACAACATACAGGAAACAAGTGGAAGAGAGAAGGGGATTCCAGGGGGCCTGGAAGAAACAATGGGTGGCACAGGGTTAAAGGGACACTGGGTTGTGTAGCAGAGAGCCACCTGGCACTGTTATGCAGGACCTCTGGAACCCCTTCTTCTGCCTGGCTTCACGATCCTTCCATAGCCCAAGGGAGAGGACCCACAAAGAAATGTCACAGACAGCATGTGGGTGGTGCAGTCAGACAAACCTGGATTTGAATGTTGACACTGCCCCTCGCTATGACCTTGGTAAAGTCATCTCTGGGCCCTAGAGGCCTCCTCTGCGAAGAAAGAATAATGAGGGGGAAAAATGCCGATGGAGGCCCCTGCCTCAAAAGAGGTTGTGGTAGAATAAGGGAAGTTCATTCTGCCTCAGGGAGAAAAATAAGTCCCAGTAGGGGAGAAAGCAAGCAAGCCTGACACAGCAGGTATCAGCAACAGCCCTGCAGTAAGAACTACTGGGTGACAGAGCCTTTGACGAGTTTGCTCCAGTTTTGCCGAGCCCCAGTCTAATCCTGTAAGGTTAGGTCTGCGTTTCTCGCTGAATGGGCAGTTATTTCTTTTTTAAAAAGACATTTGTCACTTGGTAGACATACAAGCAAGAGCAAATGATTTGTCTCCATCCACATTGCAGACTTCCTCAACAACTGCCCCATGTTACCTGAAGATTAACAGGATGCCCTGGAAGAAAGACCTGGTCCCTAATCCAGAATCTGACACTGCTTGTATGACCACAGATTGGTCATTCGCCCTCCTCTTGGGGCTTTGTTTACATGAAATAAGATATTGGAATCAGGAGCTGTCTACAGTTTCTTCCATCTCTACCTCCAACGATTTTGTTCCTCAGTGATAAGCCTTGGCCTTATCTCCCAGTACTGAACTCCTCTCCCAGGCCTGGGTCTCCCCCAGGAGTCTGTGTTAAGTGTGAAATGTTGTGAAAAAAACAGAGTCCCAACATCACAACCACCACAAGAGGAAGACACCACAGGCTGGGCTAACTGTCCAGAAGCTCTGCTGATGGGTGGCAGGGCCAGTCCTGAGCTGGTGGCCGGGAGTGGATCAACCCTCCCCACCCAAATCTTGCCCCATCTGGGCTCTCCCGCTTCTCCACACGAGGACTGAATCTTGGTGATTTTCAGGTAGAAGAGGCTCCTTCCTGCACACCTCAGTTCTTTATTATCTATAGACATGTCCCCACATACTGCATTTGTGAATGTGCCCCAAAGGCAAGACGATCATGTATTCTAGAAAGAAACAGCCCCTGCCATGCCTGGGGCTGGGGGAGCCAGGACCATTGTGCTCCTGCTGGCTCCACCAGAAACAGGCTTATAGAGACAGAAAGGTCAAGTTCCATCCGTGGGAGCCCATTCGTTCACTGAAATTCAGCACAGGCCTCACGGCAGCCCAGTCCCAAAAAGAAACAGCCTGTGCCCGTTGTGAATACATGATTCAAGCTGGTTTGGAGCAGGAGCAAGTGGGGTGGGAGGTGAACCTTGGTGTCACCGTGTCTTTTAGAGTCACAGAACTTCGAGCAGCAGGCAGATCCAGCGTTTTCATGGATCACAAGGCAAGGGGGTGATGACACTGCTCCTCTGTTGTGTGCTGACAGCTAACCCACCCTATCCCACCGCTCCTCAGCTGGTCCCACGCCCTGGGCCTCTGTCCATGGCCCCCTTCCCCTCAATAGTTGCCATTGTTCAGGGAATCTCTTCCTTTTGTTTTTCCATCCACTTGTACCTCGGCTCATTTGTTTTCCATTCTTGGGAGCAATTCATCTGCTCTTGGGCCCCACAATGTCTTTCTCCCCTTGATTCCTAGACAAGATGCTTGGACAGGTCCATTGTCTTAACAGTAGCCAACTCATGACATTTAGTGAAAGTTGTGTTTTATAAAGAAAAACCAGTAAGGATTCCAGTTTCTATCCATGGTAACTTCTGGGAAGTTTGGGAATGCTGCTGCTGTGGCACGGCTTGGCCTTTGTCCCCTGGTCTTCGAACGGACTTTGGCGTAAGCCAAATTCCTCAGGGAAATCTGGAGGAAATTCCTGTGATGCCAAGACAGTGGGTAGAGTGCCCCCCGGTCCTCTCTGGCCTTCTAAAGGCATGGTAATGTTATACTACATTGACAGAATGAAGGGCAAAGGGGACAGGGTCTTCTTTCCACCGCCCTGTGGACACGCAGTCCTTCCTGGCTGTTCAAAAGAAGTGGATCAGAGGAAAAAAAGAAAAACTCAGTGGAGTTCAGTGCAGTTTGGACTCAAGCAGGCCTGTATGTGGGAAGGACAGAGGCTGGCAAGAAGAGGTTTGTCAAAGACCTGGACTGAAAGTCCCTAATTGTGTAGCATTTTGTCAATTCACTAGCAGATTTTGCCCTGGGTGCACCAGAGAAGCTACTGTTGCTGGGATCATTATGGGTACAATTATCCCGGTTATTAATGAGCCACCAACTGTGGGAGGGATGGGTGTGTCCAGCTCCATCCATGGGCTCTTGCAGTTCAGGTTTTCATTTCCCTGCAGTGCAGGATGACTCTCAGTTATCCACTGCACTGTAAAGGTGGCTAATGGCATCTCTTATCTTCAACAGAAAGTTGCACAGAATTATTGACCAAAGAAAAGCTGCAAAAGAACTGGTTGTAAGAGTCTTAAGGGTTGGTTCTTCTTCAGGAGTAAAATAAATCCAGCAAGTAGAGAAAAGATATGACTCAAAGGGGAATCATTCTTTTCCCAAGCCTGGGTTTTTCAGGGAAAGTGTATTACTGGTAAGGAAAGTATTCTGTTCCCCAAACAGAACTTTAGGGCTGCAAGGAAAGGATCAGAACCTCCCCTTTCCACACAAGCCTTAGGGCTCACAATGTGTATGTATATGTACATACACAGGTGTGCGCACACACACACCCTCTGCTCTAGTCCTGGTGTCCATGCAGCGGGCAGGGGACACCTCTGGCCCCACTGATCTGTAGGGAGGCCTCCTCATTGAGACTGCACAAAGGTACCTCTTCAACATGGCGGAGACTCAGCACTCTTGGCAGAAACACTTGGCACTAGCAGGAAATCTCAGCAGGGCGGCTTGTTTCCGCTCATCAAACACCAGTAGCTTTCACCAAGAGCAGCAGAAAATAGGAGAAATGTGTCTGATCGCATCCAGGCCGTGTGTCAGCACTATTCTGAGGCAGAGTTACTGGATTCTAGCTTTGAAGAAAAGGTTGTTACACTCTTCTTCTGCCCCACAGCATCAGCCAACTCAGAAACAGTTGGCAAGAACTTACCTGAAACTCAGCTGCCTTTTCAATACCTCTGGCACAAACTTTGGAGGGTCAATTATTAAGAAACAGAAGCTAGTGACAGAGCTCATCCTCTCCCTGCCAATCATGGGATTCCCAGTTACTCGGGAGAAATGACTGCCCAGGAGCAAATTATTGTATCCTTGGGCCTCTCTGGTACCTTCTCTCTGACCATGCCCACTCCAATAGCTTCTGGTCTGTTTCAGTCTTGTTGGTCCCACCAAAGGCTGGGGGAAGCCAATGTAAACTGCCCGTATCGGCATGGCTCAGCAGCTCCAAAAGGAAAAATTTGGTGCATGAGGAGATAGAATCTGTGAATTAACAATGAATCCGGTATTGGAGGGTGCCCAAACATCCTCCAATAAGTATTTCTTCTTGTAACTGCAAGAGCTACCCATGACTCCCCCCCATCACAAGAGCTACCCATGACTCCTTGCCTTGCACCACAATGTCCTGCCCAGGCTGAGAAGGGAGTGGTTATTGGGAAGACAGGACTCATGTGTTCCACACTTGGATTCACTTCTGTAGGTCCACCTCATACATCCATCAGTACAAAAGGACTTCTTTGAAGACTATGAAGCCTCACATTCTCCAGAGTGCTGCCTTGGCAGGTCAGAACTGTTAAGAAGAATGAATTTAAACAGATTGCCAATAAACGTAATCTCTGAAATACACCCTTATGCACCCTGAAGCCAAGAAGAGTAATCGTCCGGAGAGAATCAAGACAAGTGATTCAGGATGGTGGTCCAGGGCAATGCTTACTCTATCTACTGTTTGCCTCTTGTCTGCTTTATGTTTCTTACTTTTTTTACTGAGGGAGATTATGTACATTAAAGTGCACAAATCTTAAGCAGACAGCTTGGTGATTTTTTACAGTTGCCAGCAGCCCAAGGGGCTCCCTCATGCCCCTTCCAAGTTAACACCAGCCTCCAGAGGTAATTGCTCTTCTGACTTCTGTCACCATAGATAGTTCTGCCTGTTCAAAGGCCCCATATAAATGGAATCCATACACGCTCTTTTGCGTCTGTCACTCAATATTTTGCCTGTGACGCTAGTTCATGTGGTCGAATGGAGGGGTGATTTGGTCTTTTTTATTATTGAGTTGTATTCTGTTATATGAAAATCCTTACTCTATTTCAGTCCCTTCTGGCACAAGTGAGCTATGTGGGCTTGGAGCCTCTGCTAGGCGACCCGGGGATGCAGGCCAGAATCCAGGCATGGGGAAAAGGAAATGAAACGAGAAGGCTAACCTCAGAATGCTCAGGAAGGGTGGGGGGCAGCAGTGCTGTCTCGGACCATTTGTCCTGGGCACTCCTGCTGAGCAGGGAAGGAAAGTTTCAGCTCAGCCTCTCCCTCCCAGCCCCCAGGAACAGCTGACTGCTCCTAGGTCATCGGCCCCTCCCCAAAAGTCAGTTCCCCAAGGACCAAGGGGGATCCAGAGCCCCAGAGGCTGCTCCACAAGCCAGCATGAGAACAGGCCTTTTATTTTATTTGTTTCCCCCTGGCTGACTAGCCAAACCAGTCGAGCATGACAACAGTCTGCCCATTAATGCTGAGTGCCAGCCCCAGCATCTGTTTCCATTTCTCTCCTGCTTCCCGTGGGTGGTGGGTGGGAGCTCACTCCAGCTCCTCTCCACTTTTCCCTCCTAATCACGATCGTTTGTTTTAACAGCACTGCAAGCGACTGTGGCTACAAAACCCGGCAGCACTCACACAGAGTACCCGCCTTTCCCACATCCCAGGGCCAGTCTAAAGTGAAATTAAAACAGCCCACGGTGGCATTATCCTCTCCTCTTGCATGTTTTGCAGGAGCTCTGGCTACTTTTAGAATTTCTTTACTGCCTAAGGTGGCCTCTGCATATCAAACCATTCCTCCTCTGGTTTCCAAAGACAGACACCAAGACCTCTTTTACCCATGTCCAGCGTCTTAAAGGTCTGAAGATCAAAGAACTGACCTTTGCAAGGTGGCCTGGCACATCACTTTGGAAAGAAGAAAGCACTCCCTCTGGGTCCTGGTCTTGATGAAAAGAGAAGGGAGCTCCAGAAAATATGAAAGGGGTTGATTGCAGAGATGATGGAGCATCCACGACCACCCTCTCTACCTTTTCTTTTTCACTCCAAACTCAAGGGTCCTGAATGGCCACACTCCACCAGACCTCCAGCAAACACCAAGTTATCAGGCCTGCCCTCTTGTCACTGCTACACACTGAGTCTGACTCCAGGCCCAGCTTCCATGCCTCTCTCCTTTCATTCGCTACCCAGCATCCCCCCTACACACACACCTTGCTGTAAGGCCAATGCTTTATCCTTGAGCTCAACTTTTCCATTCACTTAGGAGCAGAGTTGCTGCGGGTGACTCACATGTGTGATCTCAAGAATGGTAAAGTGTGGAATGCTTGCTGCACTTGGATTTATAAAACCAGAGTTTGTCTTGACTCTGATGCTTAACACATGTGACCTTGGGCTCAGTCCCAGGGCTGAGCCGCTGTTGCTACATCTGCAAAATGGGGTTATCAATACCCTCCCACCTACTCTCGTTACAAAGCAATACGTGTTTGTTGTAAATGATTCAAAAAACCCTGGCCATGAGGAGTCCATGTGCATGTGAGGGTGAATCTGTGCCAATCTTAATTGCTGCTTTTTTCTATACTGGGTCCAGGGAGCTGCTACTTGTCCAAGTTCCTCCTTCTTTGGGGGTTTGGGCCAAAAGGACACTCCCTAACTATTCAGGAATAATAGTCAAGTTCCCAGGCATCAGGCACTCACTACGCGCCCAGCATCGGCACCATGCCAAGTTACATCCTCATCCCATTTAATCCTCATAAAAATTCTTTGAGGTAGGTATTATTAATCCCATTGTATCAAGGAGGCAAAAGGCCCAGGGAAGCTAGGTCACTTGCTCAAGATCACACAGGTAGGGAATGGGGGAACCAAAATTTAACGTTAGCATGACTTCTTTCAATCACCAGGTTATACTGCCATTACAGGTTGAATTGTGTCTCCTCAAAACTTCTATGTTGAAACCCTAACACCCAGTATATCAGAATATAACTATATTTGGAGAGAGCAATTTAAAGAAGTAATTAAGTTAAAAAAGGACCGTTGAGATAGACCCTAATTCACTCTGATTGGTGTCTTTATAAGAGGTGGGCCGGACACCAGAGATGCATGCATAGAGAAAAGGCCATGTGAGGACACCAGGCGAAGACAGCCATCTGCAAGTCAGAGAGAGAAGCCTCAGAAGAAACCAGACCTGCAGACACCTTGATCTTAGATTTCCAGTCTCCAAAACCATCAGAAAATAAGCTTCTGTTGCTTAAGCTACCCAGCCTGTAGAGTTGTGTTATGAGGACTCCAACAAACTAGTACAAATGCCTCCTACCTTCTTTTGAGAATGGCCCAAAACCTGGCCACTGCTCCAGCTGGCCCCACAGACTGACCAGCCCTCAGAGTAAGAATGAAAAAACCTGGAGAAAGACAGAAGGAATGGAAGAAGACAGACAAAACTCTCACCCATCCCTCAGCCACTCCTACTATCCTAAATCAGTTTCCACCCTCCTGTCCCTGGGGCTCACTGTTCCCTTTTCACATCCCGCTCAGAACTGGAATCTCCTCTGAGCCCCTGACCTTGCCCAATGGAAGAAGACTTCCTGCCTCCTTCTAGCCAACAGGACCACAGAGGCATATGGTCACTTGGGAACAAGCAGTGGATGGGCATCTGTGCTGAGATAAACAATCCTCAAGGCAGAGCGGACTGTGAAGTCCAAGAAAGATGGTGTGAAGATGAAAGACGATGCCCGCAGGGCTGCTGCAGGCACTGGGGAGGCCCGTGGAAGGACAGGGACAAGAAAAGTTACCCTGGCCCCTGCAGGCAAACAGGCTTCAGAGCTGCCCACATGGCCCCCTTTTCTGCCTTATCAGCCACCCTGGCTCTCTCCCTCCCCACCACTTTCAGGCCCGAGGCCCTGGAACTCAGTAACGTTTAATCCAACCTCTCCAGGTTAAGAACCAGTACCGTAACCTTCCTTGGGTCCATAGCAACATAGACAATAATTTCAAGACTTTTCTCTCCTTTTACTCCTGAGACTCTGTCTCAGGCCTGTTATATAATTTTCCTATTGCTACTACAACAAATCACCACACATTTAGTGGCTAAGACTAACACAAATTTACTATCTTTTTGTTCTGTAGGTCAGAGGATGACACCAGTCTCGCTGGCCTAAAACGGAAGGAGTGCAGGACTACGTGCCCTTTAGGAGGCTGCAAAGGAGGATCCGTTTCCTGGACTCTTTCAGCGGCCCACACTCCCGGGTTCCCAAGCCCTTCCTTCACCCTCAAAGCCAGCAATGACCTGTAGTTTTTCTCGCATTGTGTCACTCTGACCTGACCCTCCTGCCTCCTTTGTTTTTTATTTACATGGATCCTTGTGATTACATGGCTCTCAGATAATCCAGGATCATCTCTTTATCTTGAAGTCACCTGATTAGCGACCTTAATTTTCCTTTTGCCATGTAACTTGTATTCCTGGGTTCTGGGAATTAGGACCTAGATATCACTGGGAAGTCATTATTCTGCCTGTCACACCCCTGGATTTAGTCACTTTCCAGGTTTTTTTCTGCACCACTCCCCCATCCTTCTCTGCCATCACCCACCTCACTTCCCCTTCATAATAAACCCTGTAGCCCAGCCCACCCAAGTGTAGAAACAGTACCTGCAGGCTCAGGTGTCGTTCTCGACCCATTGGACACTGCCTCCAGAATGCCGTGCACCCGTGTGACCTGAGTCATCGAGATTCAGGACTGGCCATGAGAACAGAGGGCTGCTACCGATGACTAAGGGGTCAGGCCATTTCCGCAGTTTCTTACACCTCATGGTGAGGACATCACACCGGGTTAAGATTCCATTTCTCAACCTTTGTGTCCATGATGATAATGGTCCAATCACCCAAAAGTAATTGATTCCTGAGGAACTTTAACCCACCAGGTTGCTAACCCCAGATGCATGGCCCACTGGCCACACATATCAGAACCCCTCTTTTCCCATATGGAGCCAGAAGGCTGTTTGGTGAACACAGAACAATAGGAGAAAGAACTTCATTTGTCTGGAGGGTATGTTTCCATCAAATCATGAAAGCTGGATGACTCATATTTTCCCAGCATACAAACACTCTTGTTAAGTGGCCTGAGAGTTTCCCACTGAGTGTTTTAAATAAGTGCTTCATACACACACCCTCTCCCCCCCTCACAGATCCACGATAACCCCAAATTTGTGATTTCTTCCTTCCTACCCTGTCAAATTCCTCAGAACAGGCACCCAAGGATCACACCTTTTTACACAAGGCTCATGCTGAAGCTATATCTACCCACAGGTGTCTGGAGCCTTTGGGTGTGGGTGGGGGGGAGGAGTAGGAGAATAGGGGATGAAGGGGGAGAGGTCCATCCTGTCACTAGTTAAGAACTTTTCTTGTGGGCTGCCAGATAGAACCACAGAATAGAAAAGTTGGAAGAAAGAAGGGGGACCTCCAAGTTCATGTCACCCAACCCTACCATTTCACGAATGAGGAAACTAAAAACGGTTTGGAACATTCAAGGCTGTGTATAACTATTGCTATTGCTGTAATCATCTTCATCACCATCTTAATCACCAGGGTTTGGGAGCCTGGATTCCACTGTCCACTGATGGATGAGTCACTTTGCTCAGGGTCTTTTTCAGGAGAAGGGTGTTCTCACCTCCCCAGTGAAGAGTCCCCACAGGCTCCTCTGGCTGTTAACGAAGAAGTGGTGGCCGTGAGATGCTGAGAGCTTACCCTGGGTCAGGGTGCCCATGGCCATGCACTGGCCTCCAAGCCCCCTGACTGTGGAACGCTGAGAAGGGCAGCTAAATACTGAGGAAGTCACTCAGAGTAGGATGACTACAGACCAAGGTGGGGAATGCTGCAGAAGTGGGGACTGCCAGGTGGCTTTAACTAATCACTAACACGTCTGGAGCACTTACTGCTTTCTAGACCCTGGTGCCTTATAGGTGCTATTTTATTGGATCATCACACCGACCCTTCACAATCACCCGGTTTTGCAGATGAGAACCCTGAGGTACCCAGAGGATAAGTAACCTTGACTTTGCCAAGGTCAAGAGGTTGGCAAGTGCCAGATCCAGCATATGAATCCAGGAACCAACTCCTAATCCCCAGCTTCATTTCCGATTGGGTGCAGAACATTCTGGGACCCCCTTTCCCCACCCCTTTTCCTTTTTCTCTCTCATCGCTAATCTTCCCTTCCCCACAAAGTTGCGGGGGGGGGGGGGGTGACTCACATGCATTTCTTTGCCCAGTCCCTTCCACCTCCCCCCTCCGCCCCCCAAGCCTGGCATGCTATTTCTGGAGGGAAGAATCTGGGGACGAGCCCAAGAGAGGCTGTTTTCAATTCTAAACTCTAAAGCAGCCAAAGCCAGCACAGGGCCTTGCCCGCTAGGGACTTCCTAAGGAATGATGAAGATGGCATTGGTGGTGATGACAGCTGGAGGGAAGCAGGAGGCTGAAACGCCAGGGACAGAGCAGGACAATTTGAACAAGACTATCATTTGCTAAACCCTACACCAAAATCTTTGCCAGCCACAGAATTGCTATGCTTGTGCCTGGACTTCCATTCCAACTGGAATGCTCTGAGCAGCCATCCTAGGGTCTTCCAAGATCCTGGGTATGAAGCCACAGGGGACTCGGGCTCCCCACGCTCCCACAGAGCTCCAGGCTGCCTGGAGTCAGAAGCAGAGAAAAGCTTTCTGTTGTCCCCAACCCTTAAACCGGTTTCCAGCTTGTCAAAGCCCCTCGGAATTGCCGGAGTAGGCACAATATAAACATTCATGTAGTTACAGGATAATAATTACACCTTCCATGTACAGAACACCTTTCTTCCCCAGAGCAGCCGGCTCCCCACATTATCTCATTAATCCTCCCGTCCCTGGGAGGCAGGGAGGGCCCAGTGTGATTACCTGAATTTCACTGAGGGAGAGGGTGGGGAGGGAAGGAGGGAGAAAGGGAGAAGATGCTTGCCCAGGGTCACGCACTTAGTCACACAGTTTAGGTTTAGTCTGTGCTGGGGTCTTGGCCAAATGTCAGAAAAATAATCATGGGTGCCTTCAATTGAGTGCTTTCCTGAGACAGCCATGGGATGGGTCTCTCAGTCCTGGAAGTGGCCTTATGAGGCTGGGATCATTATGGTCCCCATGTTACAGGTGAGAAGACTGAGCTCAGGTAGGTGCAGATCCTTGCCAAAGGTGACAGGCAGTGTGGCACCACACACTTCTTTCTTCTTCCAACAGCCTGCTCACCTAACAGCCTGCTCCGAATCAGGCCTCCTTCCAAGAGCAGTGATGGGTAAACAAAAGCAGAGCACCTGAAGTGGGGGAGGTGGTGACACCCTCCCCTGGGCTCCAGGAAGGTCAGAGCGGTAGCAGGGCAAACAGGCGGCTGCAAAAGCAGCCCATTATTTAGTAGCATGGAATCAATAGAAAAGGCCTTATTCACTGAGGGCTGCACCCCAACCCACCCCCCTCCTCCAGTCCCATTCCTGCTTCCCGGTTCATCCTTTTGACAATGGGGACAATTACAGCCATTCATACCCACCACCACCATGAGGCCACCTGCCACAGACCCATTCTGATGCACATGGAGTTAAAGATCAGGCACAAAGCAGGCCAGCCTGGGGTTTTCCACCAGACCTGGGAGTGGACCCCCTGGGTGCATTCAGGGCAGCAGGGGTCTCTGCAGATTCAGGGGATCCAGCCCACCCTGGGAGACCTAGTCAAGGAGCCTGATTCTGGAGACTCCTCAGGCGTACTCACCACGCCTCAGCCTCGCATTTGTGAGGCAGGTTCAGCCCTTGAGAAACTGGCCTTTGGAATTACAGCTGGGGTAGTTGTCCTGGGCAAGCATGCACTTTGAGAGTCCAAGTCCTGGCACCCACACAGAGTGCCCTGGAAGTGGCTCTAGAGCCAGCTTATACTGGTTTAAGGGAGGGCTTAAATTTTCAGGAATTTTGTGAGATGGTTGATGTCACATTGATGGCTTGAAACCAGCCATGGTGGGAGAATTTAAACCACGTTAATTGGCAAATGCTACTGATCAGCTCCACCCTCTGTTAAGCCAGCACCAGCACACCACTGCCGGAGCTCAGAAGCAGCAACCTCCCAAGAGAATCTGGGGCAGTCTGCAAAACTAAGGCTGAAATTTCATGGAGGCCAAGTGGCGAGTGAGTGGCTTCCTTTATTACAGCACAGACTGGCTTTCTTCTTGCTGTGTTTCTGGGCACATCTCGCTACCTAAGAGAAATGTCCTGTAAGCTCATTCTTGAAGAGAAATGTTTCTTGGACCCAAAGAATGAATTCTCAGTGTGGAGAGATTGTCCATCCTTGGCTGTCAGACCTTTGCATTGTCACGAGAGCCTAGATACTGAACCATCCAATCATTGCAAACTTAAGGAGGAATTAGGCACAAGAGCATACAATCATTGCAAGTTTTTGGTGAATTAAATGGAACTGAATTTTTTTTTAAGTTTCAGTTTGCTCTAGTTGGATCGACTTATAGGTATCAGAGACAAACTGTTATAAAGAGAGAAAGGTTTACTCACTGCCTTTATCGACTGCTGCCTTCGAATTTGGGATAATGAAATGGTCTTTCCCAGCTCAGCTCCGAGAGCCCCGCCCATGCTGAGACTTCACAAGGAACTTCTCAGGGTGCACCTGAGTGACTGCAAATGGCCCAGCTGATTTTATCAAAACATTTACAGTCTCTGCAAGAGGAAACAGGAGGGCTAGAGAGAGTCCTCCCTGGGTCATTTTGAAAGTAATTGTCATGGTGGAACACCTTGTAAGACTGAGGATGGTGACAGTCTCCTGGGGTTGCTGCTTTATGCTTGGATCTAAAGTAATTAAGAATGGGAATAAATGACAAGGAACTACCAAAACCTCCAAACACCATCAAGTGAGTATTCAGTCAAAGTGTTACAGACGCTCTCTCTTTACCAGTTTACAATATTTTACCATGTTCATTCCCAACTCTGAGCCCCCCTCATCCCTGCAGACACCCCACTTCCCAGGGTGGTCCCTGCAGCTCCCAAACCCTGTGGCTGGGGGAGGAGAGCGATTCACTTCCAGGACACCAGGCCTCCTTGAACCTGGCCTCTGGGCTACACATTTGAACACTGTTCCCTCTTCAACAGGAAAGGAAGAAACTTCAATGACGTTCATTCATTCGACACACATTTATTGATTGATTGATCACCTATCATGTTCCAGGCATGGCTCTAGACATCGGGGATGCAGCAAGGAACGACATGGACCTGCTCCGCCCTGGAGGAGGCTAACGGGGACATGGAAAATTGGGGGCATGTCCGGGAGGGCTCCATCCCCCGGACTGCAACGGCTTCCCAGGAAGCGTGGTTTCAGGGGTGACCTAAAGCGAAAGTGGGAAATATCTAGATCAGGGGTCAGCGAACTTTTTTCTCTGAAGGTCCCTACAGCCCCACGATAGTGAGAAAGCCGGGAGTAAATGTTCTCGGCTTCGCGGGATTTACCGTGTCCGTGGTAACTCAGTTCCGCTGGTAGCAGCGCGAAAGCAGCCACGGGCTGTCTGGGCAGCAGTGAGCGTGGCTGCGTTCCAACAGAACTTTATTTATGGACACTGACGTTTGAATTTCATGTAATGTTCAGGGTCACAAAATATTCTTGTTTTGATTTTTGTCTACCATTTAAAAATGTGAAAATCGTTCTTAGTTTGTGAGCCAGATTCGGCCCGCAGGCAGCCGTGTGCTCGCCTCTGACAGAGACGGACCCATAGGGTGTGAAGGTCGGGGGCGGGGAGGGTGCAGGGTTTTCCAGGCTGAGGAAGTCCTGGAGGGACAGAGAGGGAGGTGAGCCTAGGTGGAACCCCATAAGCCTTGAAAAACAATTTGGGCTTTACACTATGGGTCAGTGACTGGTTTTAAACCAGGCTGTCTTTCGTTAGACAAATATTTATGGAGTGCCTCCTGAATGCCAGACACTCTTAGGGGGCTATTCTAGACTGAGTAGTCAGGAAAAGTTTTCTGAAGATGGCATTTGCACTGAGACCTGAACTACAAGACCAGGTTGATGAGGTGATGTAACCCTAATTCCGACAATTAACTTTAAGGAGGGTTGTAAATCCTCCTTTTACAAGTGAGAAAATGGAGACTCAGCAAGGTTAAGTAAGTTGTCCAAAGTCACAGAGCTAATCGGTGGCAGAGAGTCAGGATTTTAGCTGCTCTGGGTTCAAACACTGCCTCTGGCATTTATTAACAATGTAATCTCTGAGTCCCAGACACTAATTATGAGTTCCTTCTTTTTTTCCCATCAAGAAACCTGTCTAGTAAAGCTGTGCATTCCAGAGAGAAGTACTGAGGGCTTAGCATGTGCCAGGATTGTTCTAGGTGCTTCAGACAATGAACAAAAAGTGTTTGGGACAGTGAAAAAAAAACTAAGATTCCCTGCACTCCGAGAGGGCAGGGAGAGGGGGGCGGAATTTTTAGATGGGGTAGTCAGGGTAAAATTCAATGAGAAAGTGACACTTGAACAGACTCAAAGGAGATGAGGGTGTCAGCTACGTGATAATTTTGGGAAAGAGTTCCAGGCAAAAGGGAATGGCCAGTGCAAAGGCCTCAGCCCTGGAAGCATGTGGGTATGTTCGAGGAGCAGCCAGGAGGTCGGAGTGGCTGGAGCAGAGTAAGGAAAGTTGAAAGCGGTTAAGAGACAGTATCTGAGAGGCGATATGGGGGTGGCGGTCAGGGGATCAAGAAAGCTCACTTCGACCCCACTCTGAAATTTTTTATCTCAAGCCTCAAACATCTGGATCCTGTCTAGGATCCCTCAAAGCTCCATGAGTCTGTGGCCTTGTGACAGAGGGAACACCATCTGCGGCCACTGTGAATGTCAGCCAGGCTTGCCCCCGCACTGTGTAATCACCCAAAGAGACAGAGGCATTGGGAGAAGACTGGGAGACCTAGTCACCAGGCCCCGGACTTGAGAACATGAACTAAAAGGGTAGTTATCTGCAGCACAAGAGGGCCTAGGCCACACACAGCTCCCTAACTCTGAAAGCTCCCTGGCTCTCAGAAAGTGGGGTGCAATATTAGGGGTGTGTTGGGTTCATGCAGGCAAATTTCAAAGTTTTCCTTTTTTTCTTCTTCTTCAAAGTCTCGGTATTCTGTAAGACTCACCTAGTTCTAGTCCACTCCTAGGGTGATAAAAATACACTGAGAGGCAGGCTAGGGGTCCCCACCCCAGACCTTAAAGATACCCTCCTCCACCCAGGTCTTGGTTGGGGAGGGTTGATGTGGGGGTTAGAGGAGAGCAGGAGAAAAGCTTTCAGACCACAGTGAAATAAGCTTGACACTCATCCCCCAGCCCTATTGCAAATCTAGTTCACTGTGTGTCCAGGGCTTCTGAGTTTTCTCTTTGGGGGACTTTATTTTTATTTTCTTATGTATCTGTTTCTCAGTCAACTTCCTTTGCCTTGAATAGATCAGTAATGGCCTCAGACTGGGTACGGGGTTTAGACTGAGACATCTGGGCTTCCTTACGGCCTCCTTCACGTTTCTCCAGCCTCCTGTCTCCCTGAGGAAGTAGCACAGAGGCCAAGAGAATGGACCAGCATGAAGGTGAGGTGTCCTTCATGGAACCGATCCGGAGACAAATATAGTGACAGCTCCTCTGGACTCTCCAGCAGCAACAGACTCTTTTGTGTGTGTCTCGGGGAATTTCTTCTGTCCTTAAGCCAGGTTCCATTTCTGCCAAGACATCCACTTTCTAGTCAAGGAAAATTCTTGGAGCCAAACGCATGCTGCACCACCCAGCCCCAACATGTACCCCGGGCCACCTGTAAGTAAATCCATTGTCTTGTTTGAGCTCAGTGTGAATTCCTCAGCAGTTAAAAATGTTGGTTTGTTTTTTCCTGCTCTTTACAGGCTGGTATTTCATTAGATATATTTCCTTCATTCTTTCCTTGCTAGCCCTAACTAAGAATCCCTTTACCTTCTGACATTCTCCTTTTTTGCATCTCACAGGCCTTGTTCTGAGTTGTTCCCCCGCAGAGAACTGCCCAATGACCAAGCATCCAGTCCGTTGCATTTGTCCCTGAACTCTAGGAATGTGCTCATTTAACTGAGGCTTTCTGCAAACACATCTAAGGGGGTGTGGAGATGCACAAAGAGACAAGAATAGCTTTTCTTCTGTAAAAAAATGTTATTTTTAATGACATAAATCTTTTCTTTCAGTATGTAGGATGCAAAGAAACTGCTTCCTGGGGAGAAGGATGACTATTCGCAAAGCCAGCAGAGAAAGATGTCACTTTTTAACTTGTTTCTTTATCTGGGGCTTAGCTGGACCATCTTCCCTTAGTCTTTTTTTTTTTTTTAATGTATTCATTTGAGAGAGAGAGAAGAAGGTGGGGGGAGACAGAGAGAGAAGAAAACATCAATTTGTTGTTCCACTTATTCATGCATTCATTGGTTGATTTTTGTATGTCCCCTGACCAGAAATCGAACCTGCAGCCTTGGTGTATCAGCATAACACTCTAACCAGCTGAGATACCGGACCAGAACCCCCTTAGTCTTTTGACAGAAAAGGCTCTTGTCTCAAACACCAGAGAACAGCAGGCTGAGAACTGTATTGTTCAGCACTGAGATGGAAACTCTCCATTCTCAGGGGCCTCAGGACCTGTAAAAGTTTGGGGTGCAGCTGCATTTCTTAGGACAGGAGTCCCTATACCTGGTATGACAGGGCCAGGTGATCTAGTGGTTAAGGGCAGGTGCCCTTCCCCCTGTGCTAGCTGGAGTAGGTTACTTAACATCTCTGTGTCTCAGGCTACTCGTTTATAAAGTGAGGATAATACAAGTAGCTACCTCTTAGCATTGTTACAAGGATTAAATGGGATAATCTATGTAGAGCAATTAAAATAGTGTCTGATGCATCATAAGCACTAGCTATTTTTTATTATCATTGCAGTAATATCTGATAATAGATTAAAAATGAATATCTCTTGTATGGGCTGTACAAAGCAAGGGTTGGACAAATTCTTCATATCTTTAAACAAAGACACACACACACACAGAGTGTGGTCCCAAGTACAAAGCCTTTATAAATCCATCAGCCCATACCAAGATGCTTGCTTAACCCTAAGCCCTCACTTGGAGCCCGTCCTCAATCCTGGCACTAAGCTGGCAGCCAGTCCCAGCCCTACATCAAGGTCAGGGAGGAAGAAGATGGAGGGCCAGCTGCTTCACCTCCTTCACTCGGGGGGAGGTGCGGCAGCAGGGAGCAGCAACAGTTGGGACTTTGGCAGAAGGAGTGAAGTCCTCAGCCAAAGAGTGACCAACCAAGCATGAGATGGCCTTGCTCTCCTCTTGTCACACACAACCCCAGCACACACCCTCACAACACCCCCAACACACACACAACACTTCCAACCCTACATAACTCCCCAACACACATACACACACCATCCCCAACATACACAATGCCACAATACCCCCAATACTATACAACATATTACCACAAACACCCCAACAAATACAACACATCACACACCACAACACCCCCAACACTACACAATGCACACACAAAATACCTTCACTGCTACACAAAACAGCAACACACATAGCACTGCAACATGAATACAATATATCCCGACACTAGTCAGCACCACAACACATACAAAACACCCCATTGCTACACAGTACACCAACACATGCAGTACCTCAACACACATACATCCCAATAATATATAATACCACAACACCCCTGCACTACACAACACCACAACACACACAGACACTGACAAAGCCGTTCTGTTCTCTATTCCATCCTCTTTGCCTTTTTGTCTGGGACAGACCCTGACAGGAAGCCCTCTTAGGTCCAGTCTGCGATGTAGGACTGGAGTGGAAGGTGAAGGAAGGTGGCAGGACAGTACACAGACACTGGAGTCAGAGGGACCATGTGAATCTGGGCTCATCTGTGTACTATCAGTGGAACTTGGCCAGGGAACTCATCTCTCTGAGCTTGTTTCCTTGTCTGCAAAACAATAATGCTTACATTCGACACATTCAACAGAGGTGCCTGGTCTGAAGCCCTTTTCCTATAGGTGGAAATTGGTGTTGTCATTGTGCGTGGTTCTTACTGTTGCTGAGAATGGGGCAGGTAAAGGAAAAGAAAGGGATGGCGAGGAGGCGCAAAGTGAACCGTTGACTGAAGGAAATCTCCCCCTGAGAAAGAAACCATTACCCTTGGTCCTCTCAGTAAGTTTCCGCAGTGTCCTCAGAAGCTTACATCTGTCATGGTCTCCACCTTGGATCCTTAAAGGGTGCAGTCTTTAGCAAATGTATTAACTAGCATTATATTATCAACCCAAACCACGGATTTAAACAGAAGAACCCTCGCTTCATTGTCCCACCTGCCTGCCAGCAGGAGACAAAGTGGTTGTTTCTCAAGTGATCGAAGAGTCCCCTCATGTTCTCACACGTGACCGTCCCCCACAGCTGAGCGCTGGGCAGGACCCCCAATTCACTGACTAATGACCATGCTGTGTGGAGGCCCAGGCTCTCGCTCCCAGCCACAGCTGTGCCATCTTCCCGACAGTGGCTCTTTCCATTTTTAGGGTCCCAGGCCTTTTTGAGAGTCTGGTGAAAGGATTAAACCCTTCCTTCCAATTTTGTTCTGACTGGTTTCTGGGCCTCTTCAGACCGGCATTCTGGGAGATGTGGGACACCAGCGCCTGCTTCCTGTCCTGGCTGCTCCATGGGGCGTCGACGGGAGTTTGGCTTCCCTGAGGATTCGAGAGTTTTTCCACCTGTGGCCTGCACAGAGCCAGCTTGTAAAAGTGAAGCAGCCCAGTGTGCGCACCAGGCGGCTTTGCTTAGAGCTTCAGATGCTGGCAAGGAACCCAAAGACGGCTGGGCCGGGTGGGGTGTGAACATCCCCTCTTCCTCCAGCAACAGGAGGGAGTTGCAGGAGCTTGTGTATCTGTCTGCACTATTTTGAGATTTGTTAAACTATTCCACATTTCTGGAAAACAAAACAAAACAAAAACAAGGGATGGGCCATTCCCTATTACTCCACAGCCAGAGAGGGGTATGAGGTCCTGACAGGTGTTGGAGAGAAGGGAAGCTCTCACCTATGCCATAGCCAAAGTGGGAACTCAGTAATAGTACCTAACACAAACTGAGTGCTCGTTCTGTGCCAAGGTCAAGTAGCTGAGTCCCTTCACCAGCCCGTGTGGTAGGAACTACTATTATCCTCATTTTATAAAGAAACAGGAGCACTGAAGTAAAATAACTTGCCAAGATCCCAGCAGGGAAGAGCTGGGATTTGGCCCCAGGGTGTCTAACTCCTGAGACCAAACTGCTCACCTTTACACTATACCACCTCTCCTATCCTTTACCTCATCGTTGTTACTGTAGAAGTGGCAGGGGAATGCAGGAGCAAACACAAACTTTCCCACAGTGCTCACCTCTGGCATCCTCTCCGATGATGTTATACTCCCAGCAGATGTGAGTCTGGAGAAGTGAAGTAACTGTCAAGCGGGGTTGGTTCCCCGATGCCCTCTGGGCTCTCTTGCCCGTGAATTTCAGGTGCCCGGAAACCAAAGGCATGAGAAAGGGACAGGCGTTGAGCTCAACAGCAAAGTTCTACCAAACAGGGCATTCAGGCTTCCAGACCAGACCGGAGGACCTCACTGCCATGTTGCTCTCCGCCCACACCTGCTCCTTAGTAAAGCGCTTCTTCGTAGCTTCAGGCCAACCCCTTTATGGCACCCAAAATAGCCAGCAGAACCATGGCTGGACCAAGACCCGAAACACATACCCTGGTGTCCGCCAAAAAGTCACAAGAACACTTTCGCTAAGAACTACAAAATAAGATGCTCTGAGCCTAGGCCTTACTATAACCTAAGTCACCCGTTGCTCACAGAGGACCTAATTACAAATTCCTGTCTCAAACCCCTGCTGTGAGCACACAGTACAGGTGATACACAGAAGCCCAAGAGTATACTTCAGTCACATGTCAACCAGCTATATCATGGTGTTAACATGGGACTGAATTTTTTGACCCAGATCACATACTTGTAGACATCTGATAATGCCGGCAGCAGCTTCTACACTCAAAATGCCAGAGGGCACCTATGCAGATATTCCAGGTAGATTTTATAACCATGCTGATTGGCATTTGAGAACAAAATCCATCTTTGTCACCATTCTGGGAACTTGATGTAAAACCCCGGAAGCTACTCAGATACATGATGTGATTTCTTCCCATAGTATTGATATGCTCCTCACACCGCTTTAGTTGACTTTTTCTAGTGAAGGACCCAAGTGAGAGAACAGTTTAGAAGATCAAAACAGAACCTTGAGAATAGCCTTCTTCTACAGATTTGGAAAATGAGACCCAGAGAAGTTAAATCACATTACTTAGTATATTTGCTGGGAAGGTCCCTGTGTTCGGAGACAGAAACTTGGGCTGGAGTGCTAGTTTTGCCACTTCAGTCTCTCTGTCTCTGACCTTGGTGAACTTACTTACAAGCCTCGGTTTTCTCCTCTGTAAAAGGGGACCATAAGCCCCATCTCACAGAGTGGATTACACAGGATAGTATAGCATGTGGAAGTGCTTTATGAAATGTAGCACCTTGTGCAAACAGTATGGTATGGAAGGCACACCCCAGCACAGCGCTCTTGTCCCTTTCTCCGTGGAAAGGATCAGGGAAGCACTGGTGGATGCTGGGGAATGTTTGTGCTAGCCCTCCACTGTGGGCTTCTTTCTTAATTAAGATCCTATCTTTTCTTCTTCTTAGGATGGAGGAGAGCCTGGCCGGGCTTTAACAGCCTCCAGACCTGCATGTGTCCCTGCTGTCAGGGCAGGACAAAACCCAAAAAGGAGAAAAGGGAAAAATAAATCTTTTGTTTTTGAAGCTAAATAGCCCAAAGTGCAGCTAGAAAAGGTTCCATAAAGGTTTGACTTTCACCAACACAGACTGGAAACAAAGCTGACCCCTCCCCTGGTCATGCCCTCTGACCCCTCTGCCTGGAAGACCTCTGCTCTCTCAGCCTCCGATCTGGTTTCAGGATCTCCCTCTAGGGCTGTGTGCCTTTGGGGGTTGGGGGCAGAGTGAGTTAGCAGCAGCCTCAGTTTCCCAGTGGCAGGGGGCATCACTGATCACTCTTCATGAGCAATGCTTTGTGCCTGCTGCAGTGTCTCACACGAGGTGGGTTTAGAGGGAGGAATATACTAAAGAGATGATCCTCCTGCCCCCACCGCTGGAAATTCAGGGCTCAGGGCTCAAACCGAGCATTCAACAGGGCTCACCCCCTTTCCTTCTGTTCTCTCCCCACCACCCCCATCCTCAGCCCGTATACATTAAACTCATTCTCCCCATTGGATAATGGCCACCGTGTTTCCTCTGAGCTCCGTTCAGTTTGGGTCTGTGTCCATAGACTTTTTTCAGAAAACATCCATAAATCCCTTCAGCCACTGTAACACAATTGACGGTAATTCTTTATTCGTTGTTAAAGTTGCCACTGGCCGCCATCCTGGAGCTGGAATTGCTTTCTATCATTCCTTCAGACACAGCCCTCTGCGGTCAGACGGAAGCCCAGGCCCTCACTTCCAGGACCTCAGGATGAACTCAGGAGAAACAGAAAAGGTAACAAGACTGAGATGATTTCCATCCATTTGTGGGGAGGTTCTTCCCTCCCTTCCATAGCCAGTCCCAGCATAATTGGAATATTCTTTGAGCAGGAATATTCTCATTGGCAGACAGCGGAAGGCAGAGGCAGGGTGGGCAGAGGGAGCTGGGAAATAGAGGACTCAGTTTTGAGGCCCCTTTTTGAAATTTTCTCACCAGGAAAGTGGAAAAAAAGGAGATTTGCCTTCTCTGCCTCTCAGGAGAGCAGGGAGGACAGAAGGCAGCAGTGACTTGGGAGGTGCTTGGTGAACAGTCATGTGTAGAACGTGGGTTGCGTAGTCCTGGCTTCCAAAGTCTTAACGCCATTGCTGTGGGTGATGCCTTCAGTGCACGGCAATAATAAAACCATGATAGTACAGATTCGGAGGGGACACGGTCAGAGGCCCCAGGATGAGCCCTTCACTTGGATTATTTCATTTAACTCCCACATTGGCCTTGTGAATTAGGTTGTTTTCTTAACCACCGGCCCCCCACCCCTTTATTGGTGAGGAAACAAGCCCAGCAAGGTTGAGTAATTGGTTCAAGACCACACAACAGAGTGGTGGAGCCAAGCCTTGAACCTGGGTTTTCTGTGTGACCTTGGGCAAGCAACTTCAGATCCCCGAGCCTCAGTTTTGTCATCTGCAAACAATTAAGGAGCTGCCCAGGATGACCCGCCCAGATCCCTTCAGGCCTGAGATTACTGGATTGCCATCTCCAACAGTTCTACCTGAGAGTACAGCCACCAGCCAAGTCCACATGCCAGGGGGGCGACCCCCAGTGACTACTTGTGGGGTGGACCACTTGACAGCTCAGTCAGTCCAGCCCCACACACTCCTCTGTAGGCCCCTCACTGGTCGCCTCCTTCCAGGGCCAGTGCCGTCTGTTAGTCACAACAGAGACCCAGCCTGTAGGGTCCATGCCCAGTGACAGGAAAGCTGCTCTGCCGAGGAGCCACAGGCTGCAGGACCGGCCAGATGGACACAGCTTTTCCCAAACAGAAGAAACACTCTCCCTGGCACCCAGCCTCCCTGGCTCTGTGAGCAAACCCAGAAGAAAAGCCAGCCTGCAGCCTGCTGACAGGCATCACGGGGGCAGCAAGCCGGCTCGTGCCCACATCCCTCCCTCAGTTCATTTTCCCCACATCCTCCCCAGAGCACCGCTTCGTTCCTCTCACAGGGTCCCCCAGAAAGGAAGCAGGGCAAGTGCAAACCAAGGCAGCCCCGCTCTCAGCCCAGTCTCCACAAGGAAATTTCAAAGGCTCAACTCTGTGGGAGTTGCTGGGGACGCTCCAAAACCGGAATGGCTTCAGAGCCTCCAGAAAGATTTCCTGTCTCACCTTCACCCCCGCTGCCTGCTCTTCCCAGAATATGAGATGCACGTATTCCGGAAAGCTCATGCTGACATGCGAGATTACCTTCTGAGCCATGGAGCTGTCGTAAACATACCAGGAGGGAGAGTCATATTGTGCTTCCAGAAAAGGAACTTGGCCACCAACCGACTGCCTTGGCACAACCTTCAAGGGAGGCCTCCGCAACTCGGTGCCTCAGTTTCCTCCAGGGTAAAAGTGAGGCCCTGTCCAACGGGTGGCCAGCTTTGGGAGAAGACCAGAGCCTTAATCCATACAACCAGGTACAACAACATGACCCAGGGTCACGCACACCTGAATTTTATAGGATAATTTTTTTTCTATTTATCTACTCTAGTCCAATCTGCTGTCATGACTGATGAGCACCTGGTATGAGTCCTTGAGATTCAGATAGAGAAAGCCTCAGTTACCATTGCATCGGGTCTGACCCAGCTGAAAGGAATTGATATTTTTTTTAACCTCACAGAACATTGTTCTCTGCAAGAGCTGTCAAATGAACTGCATGTGAAAAATATTGATTCCCGTGGGCCCCCTGGAAGCCAGGTATAAAGTGCCAGGGAAATGCTGAGTCCTCATTAACAACCTGAGTGACTGGTAAGTTAGCCCCAAGTAGTCGGGGCTTCTCATCAATTCCCTTCTTCCTCCTACATGATGCAGAATCTTCTCTCTAAAGACAAAGGGCTCCAAAGGCCCTTCTCACCTTGTTGCATCTAGGGAATCCCTATTTCCTTCGCTGGCCAAGGGCAGGGAAAGTATGTTACTGCAGGGATCTGAGGATTTACAGGCACTGCTTCTCTGACAAAGCATTTCTGTGGGTGTGAGGGCAGCCAGGGTCTGATAAGCAAGTGAATCACGTGACCTGGCTGCTTCTTTTTTTCCTCCCCCTGTGAAAAGGGAAACATGCCTCCTCCACTCTTTGGGATAATGGAGAAGCCCATGAAATACCTAGGCAAGCATTTGGGCAATAAAGATAAAACCCTACTTGAGGATTTCAGGGATATTTTAAAGATGCTTTCTTTTGATAACTGAGGGAGAAAAAATTATGGTTTGTGCCCAGATTTGCCTGGGCATCTGCTGACCTTTATATGGATTTGGTAAAAGTCAGGTAATCTTCCTTTACCAGGCACCATCTCTGGGGCTCACGGGGTGTCTCAGACCAAACTCTGCCACCAAGAGGCCGTCACCCAGCACCCCATCTCCATACACCCACACTCCTCCTCCACCATGACTGCATGGTCTTCAGACACAGCAGCTGGCTTTGAAATGACTTCATGCTTGGTTCCCAGGCCCAGCAATGGTTCTGTACAGTCCTATGCATCTCTTCTCAAGGGGTCTCCTTGGAGGCTACAGTCACATTTAGCCAGGGGAGGCTGGCCAGGGTGAGTGCCACAGGCCTGCAGTTGCGGCAAAAAGCAACACTGACAGATTTGCTCCGGGCAGGAACCTGTGACCTCAGGCACAGCTGGGCTGTAATCATCGAGCAGACAATCCCCAGGGTTAAGACTAACAGGTCCAAGACATACTTAACCACCACTTCAGCTATTAGATAAGGCCACTTTCCTGCCCAGACCTGGGACTACAGCTCTTTAATATGTTTTTTAATAGATTTCGGTATCTCTCACTACATGTGATTTCAGAATTTCTTTCTTTTACAATCTAAGAAAAAATGTTTGATTATATACATTAAAAACCTAGGACAAATGCCCAGCATGTTATTGCATATGCAATAAATACTTATTTTAAAAATAGATTCAGTCATTCAACATATATTTACTGAGCACCTACTATATACCAGGCACTACTCTAAGATTTGGGGGACCATTGTGAATAACACAGAAAAAGGTTCCTGATATAAGAGAGCAGTAAACAAACAAATATATGTCAGACAGGAATGTGTGCTATGAAGATAAATTAGAGGAGGTAAACTAGAGTGAAATAGCAGCCACAATCTTAGACAGTCATGAGGGAAACTCTGAAAACCTTTGCGTGAAGGACTGAATGAGGTGAAGGAGGAGGTTGCAAAAGTATCCGAGAGAGAGCACCCCAGGCATGAGGAACAGCAAGGTCAAAGGCAAGAACGCACTTGGCATTTCTGAGGAACAGCAAGGAGGCTGTGGCTGGAGCAAATGGAAGGAGTAGAGAGTAAGAGGACCTTGGAGAGGCTGCCAGGGGCCAGCACAGGCTGGGTTTTGAAGGCTGTGGTCAGGCTACGGGGTTTATACCCAGTGCAGTAGGGAAGCATCGTGGGGTTTGAGCAGGGGTGTGCTGTGTGTCTGTGCTCTAGAGAATCCACGGCAGAGAGGTCAGGATGAAAGATGGGTGATCACGGCAGAGTCCGGATGAAGCAGGGGAGGGTAAGACGTGGTTATACGTTGGATGTACTCTTAAGGTAGGGCCAACAGGATTTACCAAGAGATTGGAATGAATTAATTAAAACTACTTTTTAAAAAAAATCTCTCAACAAATAAGTCAACTAGGTCTCTTTGAGCTGAGAGAAACTTCTGTGGTGGCTTTTTATTTCTATACCCACTTTCTTAATTTTACTTATTTCTTTGATCATGGGCTATTAGGTTAACTATGGCAATAAGTAGAGCTTAGTTATAAACCCAAATCAAACTCTCCCTGACCATGTTCCTCACAGGCCATGCCCAGGAGGTTAGGACCACACAAATTCATTCTTTCGACATTCCATTACTGGTGTGCTCATTTTGTATGCTACCTTGAGATGAGTGGGCCTAGAAATATTTGACTCATCTAAAAAAACATATTGCTAAACTTGAAAACAACAATGAAAAGGATTAATGGGAATCATGGGGCAAAGGCTGTGTGATTTTTCTAGCAACAAAAACTATGGGAAAACATTTGTTTTTCTTTTCTAAAAGAAAACATTTTAAAACTCTAAACACATGAAGGGAAAAATCCATGAGGTTTCAGAATCTAGGAAAAACAAGCAAAAATAAAACAAAACCCAAAAACCTCATAACTCAATTACCCATGTCACTGTGAATTATCCTCTTTGTCATTTCTACCCACAGCATAATGACAGACAAATTACATGCCTGAGGTCACACTCCAGGCTGAGACCTACACCTCTTTTTCCCTTTTTCCTAAATCAGATACAAAATGGATCTAAAGGAAACTCTGTAAGGATAAAAAAAAAACAGGGGTGGGGGAGCCCAAATATGCTCTTTGTTGGTTTTAATACAACATGCTTCATCTTGCACTTTATACAAGGTGTGCTTGGATGAGAGTATCAGGGATTATAAAAAGATCAGATTTTCCCTGCCTGGGATCATAGAATGACAGATACACAAGAATGTTGAGATTATCTGGTCCAAGGTATTTGACAACTGGAATGTCAGTGCAGAAGGCAACAGAACCCTGGGCTGATGCATACTATTCAGTAGCAGCTCTGATCTTGTCCAGCTCCCTCACTGCCCAGGTGAGGAGCAGGACACCCAGGGAAGTGTGATGGTTTTACCATGATCACATAAGTAGCTAATGGATGAGTGAAAAAAAAGTACTGTTTCCACCACAATTTCTGTCACTTATTTAAAATTAAACATCAAATATAAATACCAGATAACTCTGGCTCATGTCCTAAAAATTTGGCTCATGTTCTAAAAATTTTAGGAGTAAGGCTAACTTCAGGTGCAGCTGGAGAAAAAGACCAGTTTCTCTCTCCCCACTTCTTGGGTCAGCTTCTGCGGGATTTGCTTCTTTCTCAGATGGGCACTTCCCTCATGGTGACAATGTGGCTGCTTAAATCTCTAGACCTAACATATTATCCCCTCAGGTTAAATCCAGCAAGAAAAGGACTTCTCAGCCCCCACCCCCACACTTTCCAGCAAAACCTTATGATGGCTCATTGGCCATGGCTGGGTCATATGCCCAGATGATTAGGGCCCTCCCCAGGCCCCCATCTCCAAACCTTGCCTGAAAGTGAAGGAGTGTTGGCTCCCCCAAAGGCAATTTGGGGATTATAACCAGAAGTGGGCTTAAATGGATAAGTGAATATCAGAGAGCCAAAGGCAACAAATGTCACAAATTGAGTTCCACATGTTGTGACATTTGGGAAAGTGGACTGCAGGGAGGCCCTCCAGGACAGAATTGGGCAGTGGATAGGCAAGAACACAAGGGCCCTGTTAGAGACTGCTTCCTCCATGATGTGGGCCTGTGGCATTAGCAAACACTACATCCGGTGAAAAGGTGTTATAAAGAATACAGGATTCCAAACAAAGGAAGAACCCTGATCAGGTTGGGTTGAGGGTAAGATTTGTGGAATTGCTGGGTTTTGAATCAAATTTCGAAAATAAGGGGAACAAGATAACAAGGTAGAGGAGAGAAGTGTTTCAAGCGAGGCATGAAGACCTGCTGCTGGCAACAATCGTGTGTGTAGGAGGTGGAAAGCCTCCACTTGCTCACTCACGCATTCCTTTGTTCAGTCCATGAATATTGATTGAACACCTACCATGTGCCGCACACAACCGCAGGTGCGGAAGCTAGAGCAGTGAATAAGGTTACAGTCCCTCTTGCAAAGACTTGAACCTCGTGGTGTCCATAACAAAGAGAATGGAAAAGTGTCACAATAGGGAAAGCCCAGGGTCCTGTGGGAACACATGTGAGACACCTCACTGAGACCCAGGGAAAGGAGAACATGAGTCCAGCTGAGATCCAGAAATGAGCCATCAGGAGCCAAGCAAAACGGGAGAGAGGCTCATTCTGGCTGAGGGAAGAATATGTGCAAAGACCAAGTGGGATGGAAGAGCAAGGACAGGTTGGTTGGCCGCCATGAAGCCAGGTGGGAGACTTCAGATTTGATGAGACAGAACACAGAAAACCACCTCGGGCCCTCAGTGGGGTCAAACGTCCTGACGACAGTGTAGAAGCAAAACGATCACCCCAGGTAAGAGGAGGACAGTCTTTGAGATACTATCTTGCCAAAAAGAGGTGGGATTTCTGATCTCGGGATATCAAGTTCAATTGGAATGAAGCTTGAGGTTAGAAAAACACATAGCCCAGCAATGCAGACAAGAAGTGCTTGTGGTTCTAAGGAAATCGAGGGTGTGTGAAGTGAAGATGAGAACTGAGGAGAGCCAGGGAAGGACAGGGCCATAGATAATAATGGCAGAATGTTACGTCAGCAAGAATGCTGATAGCAGCAGCCGGAATACTCTGCCAAAACATCCAGGGAGCTGGATAATGCCAAGTGTTGGCAGGGGCGTGGGGATTTAGAGGCTCTTGTCCATGCTGACGGGAGTGTGGGTGGTTGCAGCAATCTGGGGGGCAATCTGGCATATTTGGTGAATTACAGGCAGACCTTGCAACTCAGCGATTCCACTCCTGGTAATAAACCCCCAGTGCATTTCTAACCCATAATGCCAACTGCAGCATTATTCATGGGATGGGAGATTGGAAGCAACCTCAGTGTCCATACTGTGAGAGTGAGTAAGTAACAGTGGTAAACACACACCATGGAATATTATGCAGCACTTAAAAACTTGGTGCTAAGCAAAAACCAAACCAACAAACCCAAAAGTCAAATGAGATATGTAGCCATCAATATACCATCAATATAAATAAAAAACAGATGCTCCGAAAACTTAACACTGCAGCTTGCCCAACCCCTTCCAGTCAGCACTTCTGATTCCCTTTCTCTGGATTGTTTTTTCCTTAGCACTTACCACCTTCTACGATCCTGATAATTCTCTAATTTTTATGCTTATAAATTATTGTCTTCCCTTCCCTGTTAGCATATACATTCCACAAGGGCAGTGATCCCTGATGGTTTCTTTGCTAATTCACCCCCAAATTCCTGGTACATAGCAGTTACTGAATACCTGTTGAATGAATCAATGAACAAGACAATATACATTTTGCAAGAACATATAAACCAAAAGATCCGCTTTAGGCACAAGAGATCGCACTTAGATAAGAGCTCGGCCAGGAAGTTGTATGAGGGGGAAATGGAGGCTAGAGGGGCCGAACATTCTAGACTTGGAAACATGTTAGTGGTTTCTTAGTTCCATTCTCCCCTGACTTGCCAGTGGCTGGCCTCGAGCTGCAATCAGCCATGCCTGGCTCTTCCAGAACATCAGGTCTTGAAAACATCAGCCTGATGACATGATAAGTCCCTGTTCTGGGAAACCAGAAGTCTGAAGGGTTCCTGGTGAATGGATCTCCCTAAACCCACCTTAGGAAAGCTGTTAGCTGGCAGAGTCTGCCCTGGGGTCCACTCAGGCCCCTTAGAAGTTTGGCCAGTTTTTGAATTTGGGATTCACAACCGGTTCACACACATTAGCAGGTTTAAAAGAAAGCAAACACTGGTGTCGCCCTAGAAGGTACTTAACCTGTAGCTTGAGAAATATCTGGGAAGTTTTGGAAAACACAAATTCCCAAGCATAATCCCCATGGAGATTCATAAGATCTTCAGGAGCCCAGGAATTTGGTGTGTTTTGTTTGAATTCCCCAGGTGGTTGTGGCCCGGCCAGAACCTGAGCCTCACACTGGGCAGTCAGAATCCCAGTCAGCCCCCAACAGCCAACCTGGCTCTCTCCTCAGAGAGGCAAGAAATCAGTGCTTTCCTCCATCCCCCATCAGGAATGCTGGAGGGGGCTTCAGAATCTGAAGGAGTCAGAATTCTGGGTGGAAGTGGACAGGTAATGGGCCAACCCCCCCCCCACACACACACACACACACACACTCGGCCTTGCCCTAGTATCAGCATTCCAGGCCCACCCACCTGGGCTCTTGGTCACCAGGAGACCTCACGAGTACATACAGGCCCTAACCTGCCCTGAGCCCAGATCCGGAGCTTCCCAAGCCGCTCTCTCAGCCTGCTTTGAACAAAGGCGATTGTTCTCCCAGGAATATACTGCAGGGAGATGTCTGTCCATCCTTTCCCTTCTCTCCATCCCTTCCATCTCTGCTCCCACCTTTAATCCCTGGGAGGGAAGGTCTCCTGAATATGACTGCTCTGGATTACCTTTTCCTCTCCAACTTGAAAGTCACATGCTCTTACTTGTGGTTATTTGTACACAAATCCCTCCAGCAGTCAGAGGTGCATTTTCAATGCTGGAGGCTGAAGTTCAAGCAGAGGAGGGTTTTTTAAATACACTTTGGTAGTTGTGGACCTTCCTGTGGGAATCGTCCCATTATTTAAAGGATGGATTGTGCCTGTCCCTGCCCCCACCTGATGAAGCAGTAAATTGTAACAAGAGAATCTGGCTAAACAAGTTTCCGATTCAAACGTTATCTTGTGGACAAAGAACTCTTTGAATATGGTTTCTGTGTCTGGCTTCTTGTGATGGAGTGGAAAGTTGTTTTCACCGTTGCCGGAATTCTTCTCTCCCTTTAGCGTGTCCGGGGGGCTCACTGAGAAGGCAGCCTCGGGGCAGCTGGGGGCAAGGAGAGGTCACGTGGCCAGGGGAGCTGTGGCCAGGCCATTTCCTGCTCATTAACAGTGGATATTGATAATATTTCTGTCTAGGAAGCTGCCGCTGAGAAGGCCAGTTGTCCCCTTTGGTCACCACGTCATCAACAGGCAGAGGGCCCCTTTCTGGAAGGGCCCATAATCCAAACATGCTTGGCGCTGGTGATTGATAGAAAGCTCCTATTTTAAAAGGATTCCAAATCTAAACAATGCATGTCTGGTTACTGGCAAAATTAAATTACTCTCCGCTGGAGAAACTTCCCCTTCCAGTGAAAACAAGTTATAGTTACAGATAAAATAGTAACTTGGGCATAAACTCCTGGAGGTTTCTAAGAGTGAGCAAGTGTGATTGTTAAATGTATGGGCTTAAATTCATTCTGTTTGTCTCACTTGATATACTTCATAAATGAGAAAGCACAAAACCCTTTTTGTTGTTGTTTTAACAGTTGAAGGGTCAAAAGTTCCACAGACTCTGGTCAAAAGCACCTGGAGGCCCGGGTTTTACTGAACTCTCTTCTCCTGGCTGCTCTGGGAAATCTCTCTCTCTTCCCTCCCCCCACTAGAAACTTGATAACCAGGCTGCCCGGGAGCAAAGGAAAAGGTAGAAACTTTTCCTGTTCCACGTCCTCTTTTTCTCAAGGAAAGATTACAGTTAACACCCTGCCTTCTTGGACATTTTGCATCAAAGTCTCTCCTCAGCTTTTCTTGCCTCCAGAAACAAGGCCAATGCAGTGAAACAGGAGGTCAGTATTCAAAGTGGCCAACAAAAAAGCCCTTCCGGTCAATCACTTCATTCACCCACCGGTCTTCTGCTCCAGGCTGTCGCAATGCTAAGCAGCTCTGAGTCTTCAAGGGCACTAATCTTTGTCAAATATGAAGGGGACCAAAGTTTTGCCACACTAAAACTCCCTTTTGGGATATTGATTTTTAAGCTAGTTCTTAAGAAACAAAAGACTCAGAAAAAACATTTGACCCTCCCCCTTTCCTGTGGAAGAGATTGCTAGAGAAACCCAGGCCCCCGTGTCCTGTTGTTTGTGGGCTGCCTGGCAGGAGCCTGTCTGCCACCTGTGCTTGGCTCTTCCTAAGCTACCTGTAAACTGCATAAAAACCTCAACTGTCCCCTGTGTTTCGGGTCTCATTATTCCATGGCACCCCGAATGTACATTTGTATAATCAACTCCGTACTTTTTCCCCAGTTACTTGACACCTGTATGGTTTTGTGAACTGGTGTCACCCCAATAAACTCCATCTTAAAAATAAATAAATAAATCTTTCTCCAGTAATTTGATTATAAGCCCAGCTAGAAAAACTTAGAAGGTGAGAGGAAAAACAAATTTTTTTTAGCTCCTGCAAGTAAGTACACTCCCTTTCACAACCTTCAGAACTCAGCCAGAGGCTGAGCAGAAGGAAAAATGGCCTCTGGATTTGAAATGCTTAGAGACGAGGCGAGGGAGGTCGGATTGCAGAAAAGAAACCTCCAGAGAATGGCACGAGGCCTCCATCAGTCCAGGCCTAACCCGGCAGAGACATATTAAAAGTGCTGCAGCCTGGAGAAGAGAGATCAGAAAGACCCGGGCCCCCAGGTGCTTTCAACCAAAGAGTCTAGAATATCCAATTCTGTGGGTTTGGTTTGTTAAATGTTTCAGCTGGAAAGACATCTTCCTCTGAGACCCAAACCTCAACAATAACGCTCCTCTCTTTCTTTTGAAGCCAGTTTCGAATCTCTTCCCTGACAAAGAAACTTTATCTCCTACATCCTCTGCGCTCTTCTTAGTTACATCCGTAGACATGGAGCCGGCAAGTCCAGCTGGACCCTGCCACAGCCCTGTTCTAAAGAGAGCTATGTCATCAACATGGGTTTACGTTTGGAGGAAATTTGCTTTTATTTTGCTTTTGATTAATGTACTAAGATGTTACATTAGGGAAGGACTCTCTCCCTCCCCTCCATTTGTGGGCCCCACCAAGCTGGGTGGGTTCTCCGCAGAGGCAAATGTGAGCATGAGTGCTCCCGGGGCTTGGCAGGGCTGCACGGCTGTGAGGCAATGGCTCTTCCATCACACTGTCATCGCGCTGCGGAAAACACCCTGAGCAGCGCAGCTGCAGCACCGCTGGCAGCACAGAGCTGACTTCGAGGGGGAAGGCCCTGAGTCAGCCCCTCCTGCCTGCCACAGCTTCCCAGAGATGTCTGTGGTTAGGTGGTAGGTTCATCACTGGCCCTGAGACCCCTGGCCCATCACTGGACTGGAATGGGTACTCAGTCTCCATGCTGAGCAGTCATATGAGGACTTGGGTGTGTCCAAGTTACCACCATTACCATTTATTACACTATTACCAGAGCCACCCATCCGTTGCTATGCTCCGACACAGTCTACCTAGGCCTCCTCACAACTAAATTGCCATTCCTTAAACTCTTCCTGTGTGGAAATTGTGGACCCCTGACTGTTGGGGTGGCAGTGGTTTTAAAATTCAACTCAGGCCCTAGCTGCTATGGTTCAGTGGATTGGGTGCCAGCCTGCAAATCAAAGGGTCACCAGTTCAATTCCCAGTCAGGGCACATGCCTGGGTTGCAGGCCAGGTCCCCAGTGGGGGGCGTGTGAGAGGCAACCACACATTGATATTTCTCTCCCTCTCTTTCTCCCCCCCTTCCCCTCCCTCTAAAAATAAATAAATGAATGAATAAAATCTGTAAAAAATATATATATAAAATTCAACTCAGAACAAATTCAATAAGCATCTATTATCGCCATTTATTTCACATTTATTGATCTCCTATGTGCCTACCAATGGGAATACAACAGTGAATGAGGCTGGTCTTCAAAGGTTAGTGAGGGAATGTCCAGGGCAGCACTAGTCATTTATTCCTCAATCTTCCAGGAAGATTCCCAGATGACCTCTCCCTATTGGCTTGACTCCCCCAGCAAAGAGAAATAACCACAACAATTGGCTAGAGCGTGAAAAAAAGAGTGCATATAGTCAGACATAGATTCAAACTGCTGCTGTATTACTTCTTTATTATGAGACATTAAGCTACTTAACTCTTCTGGGCTCACTTTCCTCATTTGTAAGATGGCCATAATAAACCCTTCTTTCACTTCGGCAGCATGTGTACTAAAATTGGAAGGATACAGAGAAGATTGACATGGCCCCTGCGCAAGGGTGACACGCAAATTCATGAAGCATTCTGTATTTTTAACAGTCCCTCAGATGGGGAAAAGGAAGGTGTTAGAAGATAAAATTCAAGTTAACAATGTGGAAAAATTCAGCTCAGCGCAATTAAGAAACAAATGATTTCCCCACTTGAAGATACAGAAACAATAAACAGAACTAGAATTGGTTGGGAATTTTTTTGCAGATGACACATTGCCTATTTGAATAAATCTGTGTGTCAACTTAAAGAAAAAAGAAAAGAAAAGAAAGGAAGGAAGAGAGCGCAATGGAGACAACAAGCTAACAAGTGCAGATTGCCCAATTTGGTGCCAGACATATGCAAGCAGACCCTGTCAGTGGTAGCTACTATTGTGGTGGTGGTTATATGTTATGATTACTATTGCTACAACTGCTGTTATTAGCAGAGCTGTGCTTTGTGAAGAATAACAATAGTCTTTTTGAGAAAAGTAATATGGGAAAACTTTAGGAGAACATCCCTTCTAGGCTGTAGCACAATCTAAGTTTCAAGCAGGGGAAAAGCAAATGTTCTATCTTTCTGGAGAAAAGAAATTATTGAGTTGTTTGTTTGTTTGTTTGTTTTTAACTTAAATGGGATCTTCAATTGATTAGTCCATCCCTGGGGATCAGTCTTCTTCTAAAAAAAAAAAAAAAAAAAAAAAAATTAAAGTGCTCTCTGCCTAATCTGTCAGTAAGTTCAAATAAAAGATGTTGGGTGGTAGCCCTACTCTGAGTTAGCAGAGAGAGGAAGGGAGTTATCACAAACACTTTTTCCTTATTTTTCTTTTAAAGGGTTGGCAGATCATATTTTTTTTTAAAAAGTCATCACCACCTAAAAATGCTTTATAAGTGAATGAGTATTGTTTGTCTTTCTGTTTTTCCTTTTCTTAGCTTGGGGAAGTCAGAAAGTGCTACAAGGGAGAATTGTAAATTTGTGTCTCCTTTTTTCACCACCTTAGACAAGCAGAGAAAATAATTTTTTCGGAACTCACCACAACTCAGTCCATTCAGACCAGGTCAATAGCAGAGCTTATAAGTGGGCAGCAAGCGAAAGTATAAAAAAACTAGTATGTCAATTTGGATTTTGTTGTACAGAAAGTATCTTCATTTTTTTAAAGATAATCTAGTTTTGGCTTATAAGGTTAAAGAAGATAAACTAGATGAATAACCCCACTTATTAAAAAATTTTTTTCTTCCAACACAATAGCCATAAAGTGGTTTTTATGACATCCATTTTCAGATTTTGGTGTAAAGCCCAATTCACAATTTAAATACAGTTTTCCTATTTTTATGGCCAATACATTGAGTATATATCTTTCTCACTGTTTAAATCAGAGTGAAATTTTTCATCTAGAAGTATTTATTTTCACTCTTTAATTTTGATTCATGTGCCTCTAGAGAATATATCTCTTGTATCATTCTAATTCCAAAAATGAAAGGAAAACAGAAGATGAAATGCTATTGGTCGGTTCCTTTAAAAGGTTGTTTCAAGGGGTCATTCCTGAACTTTTTTTTTTATAAACCATATTTCAAGTCTTTGATCTTGACAGCCCTGAAATACTACCTCACAATTACATCACAACTATGAAATAACTTTTGTTGGCTAGTGAAATGGCTTTTCAAAAGGTTCCACTAAACACACAAATATTACAGTGAAAGGATGTCAGAGTGTTCCAAATGATTAGTGATAGCATTAAAATTGCCAGTATTGCTATATATTGCACAGTTAAGAGTTTTCTCAAGGATATTTGGTGGCCACCAACTCAGGTTGAACTAAAGGAACATAGCCATTGATAAGCTTTGGAACAACATTTGAGGTGGGTTTCTTCTTTTTTTCCTTCTCTCATAACATAGAAGCTGATTGTCCTCTGACATAACAAAGAGAAACTGGAATAGGCTCTGGCAAAGGGTTTATTTGATCAACAAACACTGCACAGAGAATACTGTGCATTTCCCTGCTTTCCACAGCAATCCCTTCTGTAGGTTCATCCATACCCCAAATGTCCCCTTTTCTCCAACTCTTCCCACAACTTTCCTAGAGGAAAAATCTCTAAAAATCTCCCCTTACACAGTATGATAATTATCAGATGATAGAGTGTCAGTGGGGTCAGCTTCAGAGGAAGAAATATTTAACCAGAGAGAAAGAGAAGTCTGCTTGTGCTGCAATCAGCAGCACCCACACCCTTTCTATTGCTGTTCATTTCTCCGTTACACATTTCTCACCCTGGAGAACCCTCAGGCCTGTATCTCACCCCGACTGTACCTCCCAAAGCACTCTGCTGGCTCCTTGATGAGCCCTGGCCCTGGTTTGGCTGTAGATTCCATCCACAGCCTGGGGTGTGTCCTGCCTGAACCTTGGCTCTTTACTCAAAGCCACTTGATAAATAAAAACTTTAAACATTCTTTGGATGCTCTTGGTATTTAAATTACTCTCTAAATGGTTTCACATTAAAAAGTTCAGAAACTGACTTCTGGTCAAGATGGAGGCGTAGGTAGACACACTTCACCTCTTTGTGCAACCACAGAAAGGAATTACCACAAAATCTCAACAAATAACACCCAAAACTGTCAGAAAATTGGACTGTGTGGTAATACAAAAACCAAGGATTTAAAGAAGCCATGTTCATCTGGATGGGTAGGAAGGGCAGAGACGTGGAGATGGAGTAAAGAGGCAAGGAGACATGGTGTGGCGCAAAGAGGCGACGGTGTTGGCGTGGACATGGATGGTCTCACATTCATGCAGGTGTATAAAAATCAGAAGGGATACCTTGGGAGTGAGCAATCCCAACCCCTAGCCAGACTGCACAGTCCAGGATTCTAGTGCCAAGAAGATAAATCCCTGTGACTTCTGGCTATAAAAACCAGTGGGGGTTAGGGTAGCAGAAGAAACGGCCAGATTTTCAGAAAACTTTGCTTAAAGTTCCTGCATAGTCTTAAAAATATGCAAACCCACCCACCCTGGGATTCAACACCAGGGCAACAATTGGAAGGGTGCCAGTTGCATATGGGGAGTGGGTGAAGGACTGGAAATGGGGCAAGTGCTGAGAAAATGCCCAGAAGCCAGGCAGCAGCACAGTCCCCTCTCCATACCCTCCCCCAACACAGAGCCACAAAGCAGTGAAGCAGGTTGCCCCAGCCTGGTGATTACCTAAAGATTCCACCCTACACAATTCACACATGCCTTTTACAGGGAATCAAAAGCTCTACCTAAATCCCAGAAACAAACACAGGGAGGTTGCCAAAATGAGGAGACAAAGAAATGTGGCCCAAATGAAAGAACAGAACAAAAGCCCAGAAAAAGAATTAAACAAATCACAGATCAACAACTTATTAGATGCAAAGTTCAAAACATTGGTGATCAGGATGCTCAAAGATATCACTGAGTGTAGCAACAAGATAAAGGAAGAAATGAAGGTTACACTAAGAGAAATAAATAAAAATCTACAGGGAATCAAGAGTGATAGGAAGGAAGCTGAGATTCAAACCAATGATTGGAACATAAGGAACAAATAGACATTCAACCAGCACAGAAAGAAGAAACAAGAATTCAAAAAAAAAAAAAAATGATGATAGTAAAAGAAGACTCTGGGACATCTCCAAACATGCCAAATATCTGAACCATAGGGATGCCAGAAGAAGAAGAGGAAGAGCAAGAAATTGAAAACTTATTTGAAAAAATAATGAAAAAAAGCTTCCCTAATTTGGTGAATGAAATAGACATACAAGTCCAGGAAGAACAGAGTCTCAGACAAGTTGGACATGAACAGGACCACACCAAGACACATCATAATTAAAATGCCAAAGGTTAAAGATTAAGAGAGAACCTTAAAAGCAGCAAGAGAAAAGCAGATAGTTACCTACAAAGGAGTTCCCATAAGACTATCAGCTGATTTCTCAAAAGTAAGTTTGTAGGCAAGAAGGGACTGGCAAAGAGTATTCAAAGTGATGAAAAGCAAAGACCTACAACCTAGATTACTCTATCCAGCAAAGCTATCATTTAGAATGGAAGGACAGATAAAGTGCTTTCCAGATGAGGTAAAGCTAAAGGAGTTCATCATCACCAAGTCATTATTACATGAAATGTTAAAGGGACTTATTTAAAGAAAAGAAGAAGACCAAAATTATGAACATTAAAAAGGCAACAAATTCACAACTATCAACAACTGAATTAAAAAAAAAAAAAAAACAAGCAAACTAAGGAAACAACTATAACAGGACCAGAATCATGGGTATGGAGATAATTTGGAGGGTTATCAGTTGGGAGGGGAAATGGGGAGAAAGGGAGAAAAGGTACAGGGATTAAAGAGCATAATTAGTATTTACAAAATAGACAGGAGGGTATTAAGAATAGCATAGGAGCCCTGGCTGGTGTAGCTGAGTGGATTGAGCACAGGCTGTGAACCAAAGGGTCACCAGTTCGATTCCCAGTTGGGGCACATGCCTGAGTTGCAGGCCAGGTCCCCAGTGGGGGCCCTGTGAGAGGCAACCACACATTGATACTTCTCTTCCTCTCTTTCTCCCTCCCTTCCCCTCTGTAAAAATAAACAGATAAAATCTAAAAAAAAAAAAAAAAGACAATAGCATAGAAATGGAGAAGCCAAAGAATTTATATGCATGACCCGTGGACGTGAACAAAGGGGGTAGGGAGATTCCTGGAGGAAAGGTGGGTACCAGGTAGAAGGGGGCAAAGGGAAAAAGTGGGACAACTGTAATAACATAATCAATAAAACATACTTTTAAAAAAGTACAGAAACTTTTTTAAGAAGAAAGGGGGAAAACCGAGGGAAAAGATAAGAACTATCTGTCCAAAGTAAGTGATCCTTTGCTTCGTCACAGCAGACCCACACAGGAAGCCAAATGGTGGTTTCCCTGAGAGCATGTGTGACGTGAAACGTGTTTTCACAGTCCCATCAGAGACTATATTGACTGTTAGTAGGGTTGCCACCCTTCTGTCTGGACTTTTCTTGTAACGTCCTTCAACATTGCTGTAAACCTGTATGATTCTAAATCTCTGTGGCTACATGGAGAAAAATGTAGTCCAGCTGAAGTAGAAGTAACATTATTGTCTTGTAGTTTTCCTTCTTACTGAGTATTGGAAAAGAAGGAAGTTGAGGAGGTTGAGAATCTCTTGGGTTATAAGGGCGGTGTAGCTAAGGGTGGCCCACCAGGAAGTCCTCTGAAGTAAAAGATAAGGTCTTTGGTGCTTGCTGGAGTTGAAAGCAAATCTTGCCTGGAGAAATTCAGCCCAAGTTGGGCCTTAATGATAAATACCTCAGATTCACTGTCACACACAAGTTAGGGGGTTTCAATGTGACATGGCAATGGATATGGAAAACAGGGTGAGAGGGCCAAGGGAGAAAAGGGAAAGGACCAGAGCTTTGTGGATACAATGAGACAATAAGGACTATGCAATAAGTGTAGAAGGATGGTTGATGTTGAAATTCTAGGAAAAACAATCTTTCTTTTAACAAATCAACACCAGATTCCTGCCATAGAGATAAGAAAAGTGGTGATGAACCAGCCCAATATAATCTCCAAAGGCGCCAATCTTTTTGGAGATATGGCAATCTGGCTATGAAGTCTCTGGTTTCCCAACATTCTCCCTTCTGCTCCTTACAGTGTAGAGTGACATTGGTGTATTAAATCCAAGTGAATAAAAGTTAATTTAATTTTGAGGATTTCTCAACAGACTTCAAGCTGTAAGTTGTTATGAAACTGAAGCTGAAATTCCCTGCCATCCCACAAACGTAGACTTAGAGGAAGAGACAGATCACCTCAGAAAAAAACAGGACAGAAACCCCTGTTTTTGGGTAAAGGCAAGTAACAGTAAAAAGAGGAAGCAATTTTATTTAATAAATGACTTATGACCTATGAGATCTTCCCTTCTAGGATCCAGCTGTGGCTCACACTGTCGTGCTCTGGTCCTGGAGAGTGACCTTGCCTGAGTCCAGGGCCACCGTGGAATCGGAGACAGCTGAGTAAAGGCCTGGCTGAGAGCCTTCAAAGGTAAGTCAAGTGAGTTGGTAAGTTTCCCTAAACAAAGAACACACACATGCACAAGTATTTGATAGAGAACAAATTTCTGTAAACATTTCCTTCTGAGCAAAGCTTGAGGCACAGGCCAGATTTTTCCCATAGAAAAGGAGAGAGATGAATGGAGATGATTATACTCACTGGTTTTCTTTGTGAGGTCATAATTTTTCATTATTTGCCAGAAGTAATCATGCACACACACAGTGAGATGGACAAGCCATCTAATGCAAACACTACCAAGCTTACAGCTCAGTCTCCTGTTAGCAAAGAAGTCTCTGAAGTTCCTCCACTCTGAAGTGAGTCCTTCTCCCTATGCCCTCAGACCAGGCTTTTCTGAGAGCAGCCAGGGATGTTTTCAGTCCTCTTCAGGCCTGCATCGAAAGCAGAGATAGGCTCTGTGTTGAAAACAGAAGTTGGAGAGCAGACTCCTTAGTGAATATCTGCCTTCTGCGTGTCCAGTGCCACGTGAGGCTCTGGGGGAAACACAGAGGAACAGCGCCCAGTTTTTGCCCTTGAGAAATTCATGGTGTAGTGAGGGAGTCAGGCACCAAGGCTCTTCTCAAGGTAGCTGTTCCTGAAAGGGGACCATGGTTGCTAGGCAGCGGGTCCAGAACAGTTATTCAAGTCTGGAAGTCAAGTCCTGCTTTTAGCTCTGCTCCTTGACATATGAGATAAGTCACTTGTCTCAGGATCACTTGCCTACAGTGTAATACATATAATTAGGGAATTACTTAACATCTATAATGAGCTGCAGTTACATATGCCCAGATATATTTTAATGACTCAAATTAAAACGGAATATAATTCTGTTCCCAGGTCATCTTGAGTAAAACCCAAGTACCTTTCCCCACCAGTGTTACAGCTCATTATCATATTTCTTTGGTGTCCCCCAAAATGCTATTCATAAACTCAGTAAGTACTAACTGAGCAAATGACTCAGAACCATTTTGATTTCTTTGAGTCACTCATTGGTTCCTCATGCTCCAAAGTCTAGTGTGAGACAATCTTGTCCTTCGTTCTGTCGTGGACATTGACCCAGTATCCATTCTACCTTTCTCTATTAATAGCCCCTCATTTGGTTTGGAAATGATCCCTCCCTATTAGATATAATCATGGTTGTTCCTTTACACACACCTAAGGTAGGCTAGAAACATAACATCAGAATTTCAATATTGTATGTTCTTGAGAATGATCCTAGTCCAACTGAGATCGCTGTACCCTGGAGAGATTATTTCTTAGTTCCTGCTGCCTGGACCCCAGGACCTCCCCTGGCTTCTGTCCTCCCTGCACCTCTCTTTTCTGCTTTCTCTCTAGTTCTGTGACCTGCCTTCATATTCTTACAATAAAAATTTTTTGTGCTTAAAAATAACTATAATTGGATTCTCTTGCTTGCAGTGGATGTATTCTAACTCCTGCTGATACCTTAGAAAAAGTCCAGGTAACTTAACTGGGAAAACAAAATAAAGAAAGACTTTCCAAACTAAAAGAAGTCTTCAAAATCTAATCAAACTCCTGTTTTGCAGACACTCTGACCCAGAGAAGTGAAGAGACTTGATCAGAATCATAAAATTGGTTGGTGATAGTCCCGCCTAGAACCCAGGACACCTGGCTCCCTATGTAGGAGCCTTCCCACTTTCTCACTCTGTTTCCTGCCCACAGGTCTCCTCTTCTAAGGTTATTGCCTATGGCTGCTTTCACACTCAGCAACAGAGTTGAGTAGTTACAGCAGAGAACATATAGTTTCCAAAGCCTAAAATATTTACTATCTGGCCCTTTACAGAAAAAGTTTGATTGTACCTGCCATATATAATTCATAAATGAATGAATGTGTGCCAATAAAATTTTATTGAAAGGCACTGAAATGTGAATTTTATAAATTTTTAAGTTTTTCAAAATGTTCTGGGTTTTTTTTTTTTTTTTCCGAACATTAAAAAATGTAAAACCACCCTGGCTGGTGTGGCTCAGTGGATTGAGCACTGGCCTGTGAACTGAGGGGTTGCCAGTTCGATTCCCCTTCAGGGCATATGCCTGGGTTGCAGCTGGGTCCCTTGTAGGGGGCACATGAGAGGCAAACACACACTGATGTTTCTCTTCCTCTCTTTCTCCCTCCTTTCCCGTCTCTCTCAAAATAAATAAATAAAATCTTTTTAAAAAATGTGAAACTATTCTTAGTTCATGGACTGTACAAAATATGCAGCAGGCTGAATTTGACCTACAGGCTGTAGTCTACCGATCCCTGCTCTAAGCCAGGTTTTATGCTACTTGTGATGAAATACATTTATTAATTGTCTACACTACAGTAGGTATACAATAAGGAATGACATACAATCCCTTCCCCCAAGGAGTTCACAATCTATTTACAGACTCAAGGCCTTCCACGATAATAGGAAGCATTTATTGAGCACTTATTATAATGTGCTAATCACCTTGCCCCTTAAATGAATTATTTTATTTAACCTTCATTAACAATACTATAAGATGGCTTATGTTATTATTGCTATTTTACAGATGAGAAAAATGAGGCTCAGAGAGATCAAGTATCATGCCCAAAGACACCTAGCTCTCTAGTGAAGACCTGAACCTGAGCTGTATGACTCTGAAGACTGGGGACCTAACCACTGTGCTAGGCAAACCCTCCACAGTGTGGTTCCAACCCAAACTATGATCCCCACTGTTCACCATCTGCCTTCTCCTGTCCCATCCTCACAGACTGGAGGACTCACTGTGCCCCACACCTGCCCCATACAGTTTTCCCTGCAATGCTGCTCTGCCCTCCCTCCGAGTCCGCTGAATATCCTAACCACTAACTCTTATGAATTACTCCTTGTTTAGAATACCCACTGCAAACCATGTCTAAAGGACTCACCTTGAGCTTGTAGAGGGTTTCGATTTTCATTTCATTGTTTCTGTTTGTTCTCTCTCCTCAAGCTATACTACTGGTGTGGAGGTGGGAAATGACTCTTAAGTAGCCCTCATAAGCACACATAAGCTCAAAGTTGAAAAAAAAAAAAAAAGAACTAGCAGAAGAATGAGATAAAAGGAGACATTGCTCAGCTAAAGAAACAATTAAGAACCAAAACATTATCATTTTCCATAAATGAGAAAAATAGTCATAAAAAGTCCCACCCCCCTCCCCCATAAAAATTAAATAAGCATATCTGGGAAATCCTTGAGGTAATGCAAGTTAAAATAAAGGGGCAAAACAAGGATTAAAACAACCATAAATGAAGGATTAGAAATACAGGATAAAGTGGAATCTATATCTGAAAGAGGATCCTCCCCTCCAACCCCCCAAAAATAGAACCAAAAAATATTTATGGACATAATACAAACCAATTTCTCAAAACTTAAGGAGCACTGCAGATTAGAAAGGTTTACTCAAAACTAGGAAAATTTGATATAGACTCATCAACAAGACTTTAAGAATAAAGAACAATTTATTCAAACATCGAAGCAGAAAATCTAGAGTCTTACATGGGGGAAATGATGAGCTTGGCTTCATTCTTCTAAATAGCAGCATTCATTGCCAAAGGTAGCAGAAGAATGCCCTCGAAGTTCAGAGGGAAAGAAAAGGTGACCCAAGAAGATTATACTCATCAAGCAATTATTCACATACAGAGGGTTAACAGTCATTGTCAAATATAAAGGAATTTAGGGGATATAGCAATGAGCCCTGTTACTGGGGGGAAGAAGTGGGGGAAAAAGCTACTTGACAATAAAATATAACCTGTCAAAAAACTGATCAAATTACAGAATTAGTAATGTGAAAGCTTAATAAGAGGACTAGCAGGAAACATTGAATCCAGAGAACTAAACCTCTGGAGATATAAATGAAAGCAAACTAGAATGTAAGTGTAAACCAAAACTATTGGGAACCGCCCTGCCTGGTTTCAGGAATTGTAACCCACCCATGGCTAAGGCTGAGTGAGCTACCTTCAGATTGTAAGCAACTAAGGAGACAAAGCTTATCTCCCTGGCAGGAGCACCACTTCTGCTTCATCCGTATCTGGCTCCCAATGTTTGGTCAGTTAGCCAATGACAGGTAAGATTCCCTCAAGGGAGGGGTTGCCTAAGACAGGCACAATCACATGGAAGTTCCTCAAGGAAGGACTCGGGGGGCCACAACAAAAAGGGGTGATGAACCCTCGCCCCCTGGCTATCCTGACATAGCCTGAGTCCTCTTTCCATCTGGGAGAAGTTTTCCTTATCTCTTGGCTTCCTGGCTCTGATCCACTTAAGCCTGAAAGTATGAGGGAGGGCAGTGCAGCCCTGTGCTGGCTAGGGTGGGCTCCCTGGGTGTTTGTGATCGGGCATAAGAAAGAATTCGTAAAGTCCTGTGAAATCTGCTTTGCTAAGAATGCTCTCATTTAAATGATAAGGGTCTGAGCAGGAAATGAGTTTGTCTCCCAAAGTTTTGTAGCTGACAGACCCTGTCTCAGATTAAGCCCTTGGAGTTCTTTGCATGTTATCTATAGTTTGATCCTTGCCACCTGACAATGATTAATGAGCTTTACCTATATTCCTGTGTAAAATGGACCTAATAAAAGCCATTGAGGAAGGGGCTTTTGGCCCTTCTCCTTTGAGAGATCGGCCACCTCTCCTTCCCAAGCAGATCATGTAGACTTGGTAGACTTATTCTCATTTGTGGTGGATGGGCAGGGCTCGGCAGGTGGAGCCCCCACACGCAAAACAAATGAAAAAACAGTAGAATCATCAAAAATTGGAGACAGGAAGAAGCATGAGAGCACTAAAACATCTAATCACCTGTCAGGAAGGCAATCAAAACAAAACACCCAACTTTCAATTGATTTTATCATTTTTTTCCTGAACCTTGGAGTAATCATTTAGGAACTAATGTCTCTTGTCATTTAGGAATTAATATTTGAAGTTCATCAGTTTCACCTGAGTGCCTTTCTTCTCTTAAATTCAGGTAGAACTAAAGCTAATGTTTTAAATTATTTTTAAATTACAGTACATATAATATGATGCTGTTAATATAAAATGATTTTGTTCTCCCTCAATATCTCTCTCTCTCTCTCCCTCCCTTGCTTTCTATTCCCATAAATATAAAGTCTGAAATATATTTATTATGTGTTACTCATTGGTTGTATTTGGATGACAATAGAAGCAATCAGCAATTCCTGTTATGGGCTACATTATATGTCAAGCACTATTTTAAGTGCTATCTGTTCATCTACATATTTAGTCCTCATAAGATTCCTAAAATACTATCATTGCCCCCATTTTATAGGTGAGGAAGAATGTGGGGGACTCTTCCTACAGTGACTCTTCCTTCCTTGGAAAGCTGAGAATCAAATCCAGGGCTTCAGATTCCATGCTCTGCCTATATCACCTTACATTGCTTCTCTGCAGGTGGGCAGGTAGGTTATTTGTTGCTTTTCTTGTACTTTGAATTTTTAATTAATTATTACGTATTATTTTTTTCTAAAAGTCAGTGTCAAACTATAAAAGAGATTCTGCTTACAAAACAGAATAAATACTCTCAGGTATTACATAGGCCAACTGAACAGAACCTAAAACACCTGCCCCCGCAGTCCCCATCCTCTCCCATTCAGCGCTCCCAACTACTAATCAAGAAGACTCCTTGGATGGAGACGGAAGTATTCAGAGGATCAACTCCTTAATAAACTAGCACAGGCTTTGGAACAATAAGTGGTCTGAAACTGTAATGATAAACATTGCAAAGGGGTGAATCAAAACTTAAAAGAGCATGTCTGATTCTTTGGATCTAGATGGCAGTGGAATAGTGGAAGCTACACTTACCTCCTCCCACACCAAACTGGAGTTAGAACTAAGATATAGAACAATCATCCTGAATAGCCAACTGAAGACTAGCTGAAGAGAAGTCTAATAACCAAGGATTTACAGAAGAAGGCACATAAAGACTGGTAGGAAGAGTGGAGACATGAAAAGTCCTGGGTCCACTCCCACAGGCCATGGCTAAGATTCAGGAGGTGTCTCAGCTGCAGGGGGTTCCCACTGAGAAGTGTGAGGTCTAAACCCCAAGCCAGGCTCCCCAGCCCAGAACACCAGGGCAAGGGAGAGGTGCCCACATAACATCTGGCTGTGAAAAGCAGCAGGAATTCTGTCCACCAGCAGAAGATGGCAGTCTGTTAGAGATACAGGTTACCTCGTAAAGAGCCAATACACAAAAATTTCCTTTGCAGCCACTCACCCTGGGCACCAGCAGAGGGAGGGCTGGGAGAACTAGAGTTGTGTGAGGAGCGACTGGGGTTTGTGCTCTGGAAAGAGAGCTGAAGGGGCAGCAACCAGGATCCCTGTGCTGGGTCATTCTCCCACACTGCAGACACAATCTTTCTTGGGTGGAACATGTCCCTCCTTTTGGCATCAGTCTGGGGGAATGCAATAGCCCCACCCTCTAGACTCCCTCTTGCCCCACCCTGTGGAGCTTATGGCCTGCTAAGGAGTCAGCTGCCTGGGACAGAATATAGAAGTCTGATCAGACTCAGGGGGTGTCAGTGACCAAGTTGCATGGCTTTGAGGTGGGGGCCATTTCACCCACTTTTCTGTGAACCTGACTGGCATTTACCCTTCATGGAAGATCCACTAGAACCATCCTCTAGGCTTCCAACAGACCCAACCTCTGGGCTCCAGCTCCAGAGACCCCACCCACCTGACTCCTAGTGGCTCCTCCATGCTAAGGTAGGGGCAAAATCTGGGACAGATTAAGTTGTGTGGGTCTGGGGTAGAGGGCCACATGCCCCACTTCCCTGAAGCCTGGCCAGCACCTCCCCTTCATGGGAGATCCATTAGCTCCATCCTCTCAACTCCCAGCACCCCCACTTTACTGAGCTCCATCTCCTCCCATCAGAATCTGAGACAAACTGAATTGTATGGTTCTAGGACAGGGACCATTTTTTTCCCCTCACATGCCTGACCAGAGCAGAGCCCTCCCTTCACACAGCCAACTCTTGGTCTATTTGGGCATGATAAACTCTGCCAGCCTCACCCTAATGACTCCCCAAGACCCTGCCCCAACACAAAGGTGTGTGAGCACCTGGTGAGTGGCAGCTAGACTTGGTATACTCAGGAACATTTGCTGAGTGACCTCAGACCCAGCACTGGCACCAACTTTGAATCTGTATCAAGCTGGTGAACACCACTTGGCCCTACCTGGTAACTCACTGAAACCTACCTTATGCAACTTGACTACTACCAGAGGCTCTTTTAATGACTGAGCCTAACAGACAGCCAGCAGACAGAGGCAGGTAGAGGCAGATCTTTGGGTGCCTTGGAAATTTTGCTGACCTGCCCCTGGGCCTGGTGCTGGTAAAGGCCAGCTTTGGTGCACAGCTTGGGCCTTCCTGTGTCCATCCAGGCCAGGCAGAAGCAGCCACGAACTGTGGATTGCTTATAGCTCCAAAAAAGTTTCCCAGGGCCAGTCATAGGCAAAGTCTGACATCTGACTGAACCAGAGTCCCTCCCAAGAAGCCCAGAATCAACAGACCCAGGGGCCAAATTCAGACATCAGAGTAGGATCCAATAAGCTTCACAAGCAAAATATCCAAAGGGAGATCTCAGCAGGCACAAAACCCTACTGAAGCAAATTTTGCTTCATATGGTCAGCACCTGCACAGCAGCTCACATGCTATGGTCAATGTTGAGATTCACAGTCAGCCATCCAGAGGGTCAATCCCATGCACAAATAGATCAGTAGAAATCAAGACTCAATTATAACTGGAGGGCCCACATAGTCCACACAAGGGACATTCCTGGAACACCCAGCTCAGGTGATTGAGAGGACTGCACCACTAGACCCCATAGGATACCTACTACATAAGGCCACCTTACCAAGACTGGGAGTCACAGCATATCTACCTAATACACAGAAACAAACACAAAGAAGAAGCCAAATTGGGGAGGCAAAGAAACATGCACCAAATGAAAGAACAAGAGAAATTTCCAGAAGAAAAGCTAAATAAAATGGGGGCAAGCAATTTATCATATACAGTTCAAAGCAATGGTCATAAGGATGCTCAAAAGCATGGAAAAGGACACAGAAACCATAAAAAGAATCAGTCAGAAATGAAGAATACAGTATCTGGAATGAAGAATACGCTGGAAGGAAAAGAGAGTAGGTTGAATGAAGCAGGGGACTGAATCAGCAATTTGGAAGACAAGGTAGAAAAAAACACCCAATCAGAACAGCAAAAAGAAAAAAGGATTTAAAAAATGAAGATGTTTAAAGGACATTTGGGACAACAATTAGGGGCACCAGAAGGTGAAAAGAAAGAGCAAGAGATTGAGAACCTATTTTAAAAAATAATGACTGAAAACTTCTCTAATCTGGTGAAGGAAAAAGACATACAAGTCCAGGAAGTAGAATCCCAAATGAAATGAAGCCAAAGAGGCCCACACCAACATACATCACAATTAAAATGGAAAAGGTTAAAGACGATAGATAATCTCAAAAGCAGAAGAAGAAAAACAGTTAGTTACCTACAAGGGAGCTCCCATAAGACTGTCAGCTGATTTCTTAACAGAACCATTTCAGGCCAGAAGGGATTGGCATGAAATATTCAAAGTGATGAAAAGCAAGGACCTACAACCAAAACTACTTTATTCAGTAAGGCCATCATTAAAACTGAAGGAGAAATACTTTCCCAGACAAGAAAAAGCTAAAGGAGTTTATCACCAAACCAGTATTACAAGAACTGTTAATGGGCCTTCTAGAAAAAAAAGGAGGAGTAGGGAGAGGGGGAGGGCAAAAAGGAGAAGGAGGAGGAGGAGAAGAAGGAGAATAAAAGGGAAAAAGGGAAACATAGTTTAAAAAATAAAATGTCAATAAATAAATACCTATCAATAGTCACTTTAATGTAAATGGCTTAAATGTTGTAATCAAAAGACATAGAGTAGATGAATGGATAAGAAAACAAGACCTACAATACACTGTCTACAAGAGACTCACCTCAGAATGAAAGATATACACAGACTAAAAGAAAAGGATGAAAAAGATAATTTATGCAAATGGAAATGAACAAAAGCTAGAATAGCAACACTTATATCTGACAAAATAAACTTTTTAAAAAAGGCCACAGTAAGAGACAAAGAAAGACACTACAAAATGATAAAGGGAGTACTCCAACAAGAGGATATAACTCATAAACATTTATGCATCCAACTTAGGAGCACCTAAATATATAAAGCAAATCTTAATGAACATTAAGGGAGAGATTGACAGTAATACAGTCTCACTAGGTGTTTTTTAACACACCATTAACATTAATGGATAGATATTCCAAACAGAAAATCAATAAGTAAATGATGGCCTTAACTGACGTAATAGATCAAATGGATTTAATTGATATCTTCAGAGCATTTCACCCAAACCAGCAGAATATACATTTTTTTCAAGGGTGCATAGAAAATTTTCTAGGATAGGCCACATGTTAGAATACAAAGTAAGTCTCAATAAATTTAAGAAGATTGAAATTATATCAAACATCTTCTCTGACCACAATGCTATGAAACTAGAAATCAATCACAAGAAAAAAACCTAAAAAACACAAAAATATATGGAAGCTAAATTACATGTTATTAAACAATGAGTGGGTTAACAATGAGATCAACCAAAAAATCAAAAGATACCTTGAAACAAATGAAAATGAGAATACAACAACCCAAAGTCTATGTTACACAGCAAAAGCAGTTTTAAGAGGGAAATTCATAGCACTACAGGCTTACCTCAAGAGAAAGAAAAACTGCAATCTAACTTTACACTCAAAGGAACTAAAAAAAAAAATAACAACAAACAAAGCCCAAAGGGAATAGAAGAAAAGAAATAATAAACATCAGAGCAAAAAATAAATAAAATAAAGTCTAAAAAATTACCAAAAAATCAATGAAACCGAGAGCTGTTTTTTTTTAAAAAGATAAAAAACATCGACAAACCTTTAACCAGACTCACCAAGAAATAAGAGAGAGGTAAATGATAGATAAATGAATTCAGATAAATGAATTCAGTTAAGTTGCAGGATACAAAATAAATACCCAGAAATTAGTTGCATTTATGTACACCAATAATGACCTATCAGAAAGGGAAACTTAAAAAAAAAAAATCCCATTTACAATTGCATCAAAAAAGATCCCTAGGAATAAATTTAACCAAGGATGTAAAAGACCTATACTTGGAAAATTATAAGACGTTGAAAAAAGAAATTGAAGAAGTCACAAATAAGTGCAGCATATACCATGTTCATGGATTGGAAGAATTAATATCATTACAATATCCATACTACCCAAAGCAATCTTTAGATTCAATGCAATTCCTATCAAAACACCAATGGTGTATTTCACAGAGGTAGAACTAATATTCCAAAAGTTTATATGGAACCACAAAAGACCCTAAATAGCCAAAACAAACTTGAGAAAGAAGAACAAAGTTGGAAGAATCAACCTACCTGGTATCAAAGTATACTACAAAGCCATAGTAATCAAACCAGCACTGTGCTGGCATAAAAACAGACATATAGATCAATGGAACAAAGTGGAGAGCCCAGAAATAAACCCACACCTTTATGGTCAATTAACATTTGACAAAGGAGGCAAAATATACAATAGGGTAAAGAAAGTCTATTCAATAAATGGTGTTGGGAAAATTGAACAGATATGTACAAAGAAATGAAAGTAGACTACTTTCTTACATCACACACAAAAATAAACTCAAAATGGATTAAAGGTTTAAATGTTAGCCCTAGTTGGTGTGGCTCAGTGGATTGAGTGCTGGTTTGCGAACCAGAGGGTTACCAGTTTGATTCCCAGTCAGGGCACATTCTTGGGTTGCGGGCCTAATCCATAATAGGGGGCATGTGAGAGACAATCACACACCAAAGTTTCTCTCCCTTGCTTTCTCCCTCCCTTCCCCTCTCTTTGGAAATAAATAAAATCTTTTTTAAAAAGGAAAACTTAAATGTTAGAGTCAAAACCATAAAAACCCTAGAAAAAACAAGCAGACATTTCTTTCTTCTAAAAAATGTTATTTATTTATTTATAGAGAGAGGGGAAGGGAAGGAGAAAGAAAGGGAGAGAAACATCACTGTGTGGTTGCCTCTCATGCACCCCTACTGGTTACCTGGCCTGCAACCCAGGCATATGCCCTGACTAGGAATCAAACTGGTGACCCTTTGGTTCAAGGCCAGTGCTCAACCCACTGAACCACACCAGCCAGGGTTCAGACATTTCTCATAACAATATTTTTCTGATATATCTCTTCAGGCAAGGGAAACAAAAGAAAAAATAAATAAATGGGACTACATCAGACTAAAAAGGTTTTGCACAGTAACAGAAACCATCAATAAAATGAAAAGACAACCCACTAAATGGGAGAACATATTTGTCAGTGACATCTGATAAGGGGTTAATATCCAAAATTTATAAAGAACTTATAAAACTCAATACCAAAAAAAACCCCCACCCCAATTAAAAAACAGGCAAAGGACCCGAATAGACAATTTTCCAAAGAGGACATACAAATGGCCAATAGACATATGAAAAGATGCTAAACATCACTAATCATCAGAAAAAGGCAAATTAAAACCACAATGATATAGCACTTTATACCTGTCAGAATGGCCATCATTAATAAATCAACAAACAACAAGCATCGGCGAGAATGTGAAGAAAAGGGACCCCTTACGCACTGTTTGTGGGAATGCAAGCTGGTGCAGCCACTGTGGAAGCAGTAAGGAGATACTGGAAAAAATTAAAAATGAAATTGTTTTATGACCCAGCAATTCCATTTCTGGGAATATACCTGAAGGAACCCAAAACACTAATTCAGAAGAATATATGCACTCCTATGTTTATTGCTGTGTTATTTACAATTGCCAAGATTTGGAAGCTGTCCAAGTGTCAATCAGTAGATGAGTGGATAAAAAAGGTGTGGTACATTTATACAATGGAATACTACTTGCCATTAAAAAAAAGAAAGAAATCTTACCCTTGGTGACAGCATGGATGGACCTGGAGAGTATTACGCTGAGGGAAATAAGCCAGTCGAGAAAGACATGTACCTTATGATTTCACTCAGATATGGAATCCAGTGAGAAAAATAAACAAACAAAATAGAAACAGACTCACAGATAGAGAACAAGACTGTCAGCTGTCAGAGGGAAGAGAAGTTTCGGGGCTGGGTGAAAAAGGGTGAAGGGATTAGGGAAAAAAAAACCCTCATAGACTCAGACAATAGGGATGGTGATCACCAGAGGAAAAGGGGAAAGAGGGGAGGTAGAAGAAGCTATAGAGAGGATAAATGGTGATGGAAAGAGACTTGACTTGGGTGGTGAACACACAATACAATATACAGATGATGTATTATGAAATTGTACATCTAAAACCTGTAAAATTTTATTAACCAACATTACCCCAATAAATACATTAAAAATATTTTTATAAAAAGCAGCATATCTGTGTTTTATTGGCTTTAGGCAGACTAACTGGAGGAAATCAGCATCCTTAAGAAATCACCTCTGTGAGAGAAGAAAATGTGTAATAAACAAAAGGTTGAAACGGTCCCAGGTGGATGCAGTCACGCATCCAGGTTACTGTATCTCTAAACAGTTTGCTGGACTGACACGGCTTCATCTAAAATGACTTAACTTAACCAGTGCAATGCATTCTGCCGTCCAAGAGCTATATAATAAGGGTGGTAATGTGGAGCAGCTCCCAAGAGGGCAGAAGAACAGCTGTTGGTGTCACCTGGGAATGGCGCCCACATAAAATTCTCATCTCTTTGACAAGGATTCTAAAGTCCCCCTGTCACTGTCACTCACCCACAAAATTAATGACTAAAGGGGAGAAGGAGGGGAACTGCCTAGCCCCTGAAATAGAGAGAAAGATAGAGAGAGGGACAGAGCAAGTTAATAAATAAAACAAGAGCCTGAAGGGAAGAGCTGCTTTGTCAGAATATAAATATTTCCCTTCTCCTTTTATCTTTAATGTAGTGTGAGAAGCTTATTAAAGGGAAATGCATCTCTGTCCCTGGAGCCCTCGCACAAGCCTTGCGGGAGCTGCCTGCAGAACGGGCTCGCCTTAGCCCCACACTTATAAACTCTCCCTGCTGGAAGTGAGTGTAGTGCACAGAGCAATAAAGAAGGGCTGAGGGAAGAAAGGGAAGCCATTGTGGCCATAAGGATGCTTATCTTGATGGGCCCGGTGTCATGTTATATTAATCCCTGGGAGATGCTGAGAGACTGAGGATGAGGAATGCCTGTCTGCTCAAGAGCTTGGCTTGAGAGTCCAAAGAAAGCTGGCAAAGCTAGACTTTTACTCCACTCCATTAAAAAGAACAGTATCCAAATTTAGACAAAGGGGAATTTGTCTCCAAGAGTAAGACTGACAGAAAAGCTAACAGGGGTGGGGATCTAGAGTCCTGTGAGCACTCCTCCTCCAAGGAGCCCTCTCGGGCTGCTGACCTCACATCTCTAAGAAGACAGCGAGGGTGGGCAGTCCCAACATCCAGTGTTCCTGAGCCTAGAGCCATCACTATTCCAATAGCACAGATTTCCACCCTCCACATCTCCCTAAAAACCCTAAAAATAGGGTAGGATACTCAGAGCCTGCATACCAGTTCAGGCTAGCACAGAGCCTTGTACACAGTGGGTGCCCAGTCAGCTTACATGGCATGATGCTGGGACTGTGCTGGTCATGCTTACAACTGTATGTGTAGGGCCAAGCACAGGGCCTGGCGCCCATGGGACTGGATGGTGAATAACACATGCATTCTTGTTAGCCATCTTTGCTGCCTCTCCAAAGATCTCTGGTCTGATTAGGATTTGGGTTCCACTGCACTCTGGGGCTATCTCTCATCTTTGCTGATCATTTTGAGATATTCGGCCACGTGGTTACACCAGGATAAGCTATCCATTCATCAGGTGTCCTAGTCTAGCCAAAGGCAGGTATGGAAGAACGCCTAAAAAATGGCTGCCAAAGGCACTTCTCATTCATTCATATTGACTGTTCTTCCCCAGGGGACCTGGCCCCAGTTGCTTTACCGCTATACCCACCCCAAAACATATTCATGCATTTTTATTTCTACAATGTAATGAATGGAGAGGACATACATTTTTTAAATCAGCATTTCTGGCTCTCTTGCCAGGGTATTCCTTTATCATCTTGCACTTAGCAAGGGTTTGCTGCCTTTTCAGTACCCATCAGGCACTGAATATCACTCTTGCTGCACAACCTACTTTGCATCCTCACAGAGACTCGTCCTATAATGATGTCTTTTTTGGTCTCATTCTCAGTAAGTTTGTGAAGCTGGTTCCCTTTCCCACTGAACCTCATGTAGTTTGGAATAAAAACTAAGTCACAAATCAGAGGGCTCAAGGCATTGCTATTCCACTGTGCTCACCACTTTCAGGACCAATTACATCTTATGGCAATGTCTGTGTTACAGGGAAGGGTATAATTCAGGGATGGCGAACCATCCTTAGCTGCTTCCTAGGGAATTCCTAGCCCACCGTTCTAAACATTGCCTTGGAGCTATTTACAGTACCTGATTTAACATTCCGCCTCCTGCATAAGCCTCATCCAAACGCCCCCCTCAGCTGTGGCTGCTTTGGGGGCCTGGAATCTTGCGAGGGCCTATTTCCAGGGTTCCCACAAACAGTCTGCAGGAGGAGAAGGCATTGGGGGAGGGCGGCACATACTTATCTGAGGGGCCTTTGTATGGAAGAGAGATTAAATTTGTACTATGAAGATCAATGGAAGCCTTGGAGAGGCAGATTTCGGTTCAATATCATGAAGGACTTTCTAACAATTAAATTTGTCTGAGAAATGGAATGGGAACCCTTTAAATAGACCCCTTTCTCCCAGGAGTTCAGGTGAGGGTAAGGTCTCTCTCCAACCAGAGCTGCCCATGACACATACCTGAGATTTGTCAGTGTAATTAAGCAAGGCCTCCTGTTCTTGAGTCCAACTATGTGGGTTCAAATCCCAGCCCTAAAACTTACTAGCTCCATGATCTTGGGGAAGTTATTTAGCCTCTCTTAAAAATGCAGATAAAGACACATTAGACTCTCTTGGCAATTGTGAAAGTTGGTGTTTTTGTTTGCATATTTGTTATAATGTTTGTCAAAGGAAACTGAGGTTTTGTTTTGTTTTTTAATCCTAACCAAAGACATGTTCATTGACGCTAGAGAAAGAGGAAGAAAGAGAGAAACATTGAAATGAGAAACACCCATCGGTTGCCTCCCCAAAACACCCCAACCCTGGATCAAACCTCCATCTCCCACCCTTGCAACCTAAGTATGTGCCCTGACCAGGGGTCAAACCCAAGATATTTTGGTGAATGGGAAGATGATCCAACCAACCAAGCCACACAGCCAGTGCAAGAGTCTGAGGTTTTTAAACAGTAAAATAATGTTCTAAAACTTTGCATGTGCTAAGCTCTTACTGGTTTATAGCAGTCATAAAAGAGAGGCCACTGTTTTTTCACTAGCTACAACATAAAACAACATTTTGTAATTAATGTTATTTCACATACATACAGTATATAAACACAAACGCTAGCATTTAGGGTTTCAGAAACTGTGATGAGGAAAATTCTTTTAAACCAACAAATTGAACTGCATAGGGTAAAGAAAGTTAAGAAACAACAATTCATTTATTCAACAAATATTTATTAAGTACCCACCTCGTGCAAAGCCTGTTGGGAAATATAGATGGGGCCTAGATAAAGATGCTGCCTGTTGGGGGCTTGCCGTGTACCAGATAACTGCTTCTAATCCTTCCGCTTGCAAAAATGGACAGTGTTCCGCAGCTTCTATAAATGCATAATATTCTGTAGGGGATTTTGAGCTGGTTTGTATTCCGAATGAAATGGACAGGGCAATAATATTAAGCATGGTGGAAAATTTACCCCTCCCATTTTGTCTGTTTTCCATTAGAAATTCAGCTTCTCTAAAGATTGTGATCATGTTGACAAACTCTCTGTGTATATTGCCTGGGAATGAAAAATAACTTTTTTTCCTTTCACTTATACTTAGCACTGTTCTTGGTTCTGAAAGCCTTCTGCCTAAAAAGGACATGGGTAGAAATAAACATAGGATGCCCAAAATATCTTCAACTGTGGGTTACAGGCATCCAGATTTGGAAAAGAAAGCTTTCTCTCCAGTAGTTCCTGTGGTCTGTAGCAACTTGTAAATAGCCATCTCTTAACCTTATTAATTCATTGGAAACACTTAGATGGAAACATGACTTCCCCAGGTCCTCCCATTTCTATGAGAATTTTGATTCTCAGTTGAGCATAGCGGATGCTGGCAGCCTTCTGAGAAACCAGAAACTTTTGTCCCCATCTACCTAGACTAAATTGTCTCTTTAAACCATTAAAGAATAATAATAATTACCCTTTATTGAGCATTTACAACATTCCAGGCACTACGTTCATTGCACTATCTCACCTGATCAAAATCCTATGAGACAGGTGCAAGTATGATCACCATTTTACCAATGAGAAATCTGGGGCCCTGACAAGGTAAGTAACTTGTCCAAAGCCATATCACTTACAAGCTGCTGAAAAAGGATTCAAATCCACAGAATCTATGTTCACAACTATTATCTCCAAAGATAGGAGACTCCCTACTACATCAAAAGTAAGAGCTTTCAAAATAGTTAATGGGAAAACGACTCTACCACTCTTCCTAGGAGAGTGAGAAATGGGAGATGATTACTAGGAGAGGCCCAGCAGCCCATGGATGCCCTGGTCTTGTGATGTCCTCTCGGACCACTGGCTACAGAGAAGGTAGATAGAAATGTGTCCTCCTAGAAGCTTCCAGAGAACACAGGAGCTCACCCTGTCTGCTCTCTGGGGACTTCCTCCAGGGCAGACATACTTAGGTGCCATACCTTTAAGAGCAGACTCAACTTCTTCCCTTTTCTTCTTTCCTTACCACAAGTTGTTTTTTTTTTTTTCCTTCAAAGCCAGACCTAGCTCTGAAGTTCTGTCTTTTACTATCTGTGTGATTTTGGAACTCTCTATCCTGCTTTTCCCATCTATAAAATGGATCCCATAGACAGAAGCTATTTCAAAGGGCTTTTATGAGGATAAAGATTCAAAGAGTGTGGGTTAAGGTCATGCCTGGCCATGGTAGGCACTCAATAAATGCTAGCTGTTAATACATGTAATGATATGACTAATATCAGACATTGGAATTCATCCACTGGCTTCCTCTTAACTGTTCAACTGTAATTTAAGTCAGGATATCATCAACCCTGAGTGCTAAGGCACAGTAAGACCAATATGGTCCTCAGAGCTAAGGCCTTAAAATAATGGGTCATCTCTGGGAGCTGTGGACCAGCTTATAAATTTTAGGCTAGGGGAAGAGGAGGAGTGAAGTTTCACAGGTAAACCAAAGCTCCTTTTGGTAGAGTGAGAAGTCTGTCGCCTCTTCTGTTTATCTCTTCTTTAAATGTTTCCTCTCCCCCACCTTCTGGGCTGTTTTCAAAACTCCTCCATTTTGGTAGCAGCTCTTCACAAGTTTGCTGGAAGCCACAGGAACAGGCCAACAGCACTGTCCCCACCTCACACAGCCAGCAGGAGCAGTCCCACGTCCCTCCCCCAGCCTCTGGGGTCTGGCTGGCCCAGCAACCTCCCTTCCCTTCCCGTTCCTTCCTGAAAAGCACAGCTGGGGGCGGGGGTGGGGGCAGTTGAGGCTGTGGCCCATGAGCAGAGCAGGCACACCCACCCCCATTCCATGGATCTCCCAGACACAAGCCAAACAGAAGTCCCTCGCATAGCCAGTCACTCTGATCTTTCACTCTGGAACTCACGCAAGCCATTTCCAACATGAGGTGAGCAGGAAGCAGAGATGAATAAATAAATAGATACATAAATAAAGTTGGGCCATTTATGTGCAAAGCTCTGGGACAAAGCATAGGACCAGGAACCCAAAAATGTGGGTTTCAGTTCCAGTTCTTTCTGCGAAATGGATAATTCAATCTGCCATCTTGGGCTTTGGCTTTTTCATCTGTAAAATGAAGGTGAAGAATTGCTGACCTCTGATGTCCTTTCTAAAAATAAATCCTGAAATCATTCTCCAACCCAGCCCCTCCTCTTTATTTTTTAAAAGATTTTATTTACTTATTTTTAGAGGGAGGGGAAGGGACAGAGAAAGAGTTGGAGAGAAACAGCAATGTGTGAAAGAAACACCAACCGACTGGTCACCGCTTGCATGCCTCCAACCAGGGACCTGGCCCACAACCCAGGCATGTGCCGTGACCAGGAATCGAACTGGTGACCTTTTGGTTCACAGACAGAATCAATCCTCTGAGCCACACCAGCCAGGGCAGCCCCTCTTCTTTAAATCACAACATGGGCTGGCTCCTAGCTCAGTGCCAAACTCCCACTATAATTTGGAGACAGATTCAAGATCTTCATAGAAAACCAAATCCATTTTGTTCATCAAGATTGTAAATTCCTTGATTGCAGGGACACATTATATTCCCAGCATCTCACACAGTGCCTGGCACATGGTAATCTCTAAATACATTTTAAAATAAATAAATAAACCCCACGTGGTTTTATGTCATCCATTTCAAGTTAATATGTACCTTATTCATTCATTTTGGGCATTCTTTCAATCATTTATCGAGCACCCGTTATTCACTTAGCACTCCATCCCACAGCACTGTAACTACCCAGGATTTGAATACACTTCTGTGACTACTTAAAAATAAAGTACCTGGTGACTGAGGAGGGATATTAAAAATCAAGGACAGATTCCTCAACATATTAATGAGTTAGCTAAGAAATAAATGGCTTCTCTGTCTCCATCCCAGAGACTTCTTTCTGATAGCCAGCATTCTAATAAAAGTTGCTTTTAACCAGCTTCAGACTTCCAAAGCCAAAATTAACACCATACAACGGAAGGCCCCAAATAAATTCAGAAGGTAGACCCGAGCCACAGAGGGACTTCAATTCACTAATGAAAAGGAAATCTCCAAACCCTCTCCAGTCTCAACCCAGCCCCTTCCACCTTCTCTTAATCACCTCTTCAATGGGCAGCCTCCTTTCAGGGAACCCCACCAGGTCACTCTGGCCCAGCCATGCCTCAGCTCCTCCCTCAGGTGGGGCCTTTCTCAAATTAAATCACAAAAGAGGGGCAGTCAGTCTGCAATGATCTGTGTTTATTTAGCAAATGGGTTGATTGCCCTCATTTGTGGAGATTAAGAGTTAACTTCCCAAAACAAAGAGAATAGATTTCTCCTAGGGCAGCCCCAGATAATTAAGAGGAAAAAAATAAAATTCAAATACTGCTCCCCCCTCACCACCCCTCCCCATCCAGTTTTGGCCTTTCAGTGGCCCCTTCTGCAAGGTAGCCACAAGCCCTAGTTTCAGTGACCAAGGGGAGGCAGGATTTGGTAAACAAAGGCTTAGGAATTCTTTAGGTCCCTTTAAACTGACATCTGGCAGATTTGAGAGCCCAGAACAGTCTCTCTCTTCCCCGCTTCTGGCTTTGAAACGCAAATGTTTTGAGGTTTGTGTTCTCTCCCATTCACAGAGTTTGTAATCCAAATGGATTACCACTTTGTCTACACCTTAATTGAAGAGCCTGGCTCTAGGGTTTAAAGTGCCATTTTACGATAAAAAGGAGGTGGCAGGGAGAAGGAAAGGGGACTAAGTGGAAATGTGAAAGGGAAGAAAAGCAATGGGCAAGTGGCCCTTAAGCACATACTCAGGGTTGCACGCACAGCCTTCTGGGCACCTATGGGGCACAGGTGGTGAGCCTCAACTGAGTGACGGCAGGAACTGGAAAGAGACTTGCTTGGCTTTGTGGGCAATTTCCACAGAACACAGGAAATAGCTCTGACTGTGGAAAGACCTATCCCAGGTAAGGAATCCCCAAATATAGCTATAGGCTCTCAGAGCCAGGCCAGATCACTAAGCCCAGCTTTTTGGCTTTACAGATGAAGAAACCAGCTCAGAAAGGTTAACTGACTTGCCTGAGGCCAAGAGGTTAGTGGCTGGACTGAGACCCCAAGAATTCTCATTTCCCTGGCTGAAACTGAAGCCTTTCCTTTATTTGATCCTCAGGAGAGAGAAATGTACCACATCCATCTCAAAATAAACTTTCATTTACTTGGGAAGACAGTTTAATGACTTCATATGTTTTTCCAAATAAAACAACCAAATATTTTCACCTTGTCTCCTCATCAGCTACTTTGGATCTTGGCTGCACATTAATGCAGATGGGGAGCTTTTTAGGCAGATTCTCCAGGGGTGGGCACCAGGAAGTAGTTTTTTAAAGTGGATTTTTAAAAAATTAAATCCTTGTACCACCACCCACACCCCCTTTGAGAATCACCTTTTTAACTTATTTGAATTACTCTTCCTACTGGTTCCTTCATGCCACTTAATTTATTTCATGTGTTCCAAATTTACATTCAACCTAAAAACAACAGCAGGGCATCCTTGACACATTTAGCTGTGGTCTAATGTGATTCCCCGGTCTTTTGTTCCTAGCTAGCCTTTCACCATCCAGTATTTCTGCAATTATGGTTTCTTATTTTTACTGGGCTTCATCTGACTGATGAATTGCACAATTTGCTTGAACAAATCAAATGTCTACCTTGTGAAAGGCAAATTAGGAAAACAAGGCACAGATCCTACTCTCAGGGAACTTTCAGATGAATAGGTGTGTGTGGGGGGGAGGTGGGTAAGGTAAACACCAAAATACGAGAGAATACAAGTAATATCATAAGAGCTATAGAACCTTCAAAGAAAGATGATGAAGAAAACGAACATTTGACAGATGCCTACTGTGCCAGGTACCATGAGATAAATTAGGATTAGGCTTGGCTGAGAGTCACAAAACACCTTAAAACAATGTTGGCTTAAAGTAGACATAAGTTTATTTTGATCTCCTATTTGAGAAATTCAGAGAGAATGTGTCACAGGCTGGTACAGTGCAACACAGTGTTAGGGACCCTTCTATCTTTTTCTCCTTTCCCAAGATTATTCCATGGTCCACGGTAGTCTCTGGAGTCCAGCCATCAGGAAGAGGGAAGACAGGATGGTACACCTACTGCCTTTATGTTGCTCACAACACCACTGCTGACACTCCACTGGCAAGACCTAACCAGATGGACCTAAGGGAGGTTTTTATATGGAGTCTTTATTCCAAGTGTTCATATGTCCTGCTAAAGACTGGAGACTCTATTACCACGGAAGAAGAGAACAGATATTGAGGGATAACTAGCAACCTCCACACTCTGCTAAGGACTTAATATACTTTAGAGCTTTATTTTGCCTAACAACTCAAGAGAAAGAGGTCTCTGGGTCTTTATAGATAATCTCTATTTTGCAACACTTTTGCAATCACTCAGTTGAATCAATTAAATATCAACTGCAGTCCTAAGAGGTATCTTTTAAAATTCTTTCTATAAAACATTGAGCAAGAGGAAGGTGGCTGCAAGGCTGAGCCTTGCTGGCCAACCCTAAAGGGATGCCTCTCCTTAGCTGGCACTAATCCTTGGAGTCAGCCTTCCACAGCTGTGGGCCCACCTACCAGGAGAAAGTCAGAAGAGACCTGAGTTTTCACCCTTTGCCAGGCACTGACACTGTGGTTAGTGAGGTTCTCTCTGATTGCCAGGAATAGACAGGTGGTCAGGTGGCTTCATTAACGACCATGGTAGGATTGCAAAGGAAGGAGCTAAGAAACAGTTCTTGTGGCCTAGTCTTCTTGTCTTCTCCTTTTGAAACAGTGTTCATTCTTTCCTTCTTTCCTTCCTTTGTTCCTTCCTTCCTTTTTTCCTTCTTCCTGCAATGTTCCATTATGAGAGGACTTTGCTATCCTCTCTGTCCTCCTACTTCTCCTATTACCACTAATTGTTTTCTCTATTCACCTCACTGCTTCATGCCTTGTGCTTCCTTCATGCTCCTACTACTTCCTGGTTTCTTCCCTTCTCAAGGAATGTCTCTCAGCTTCTGCCAGTATATTCTACATTCAGACCTTCCAAATGAAAGGATCTGATTGGGTGGCCACTCAATATCCATAGGGCACACCTGCTGAACACAGAGGTCTCATGCCAAACAAACTCAAGGCTGGGTCAGATACTTGCCTATTCCTGGCTCAATCACCTGAGGTGAGGGGTCATATGAGACAAGGTACAATGATGGCCATGTCAGTCTGAGGAGCTGCTGTGAATGAACCACGTGAGTAACAGCTGTTGCATTATAAAATAGCCACTTCGCACTCACTCACAATGAGTGTAAGGTTCAATATCACACCATGCAACCAGACATTTATCCAACGTACCCCCCCCACCTTATTCTCTTACACACACACACACACACACACACACACACACACACACACACACTTCACATACCTCATTCTCCATCATGGTTCTCATTCCATCCTTCAGTTCAAAATGTGATCAAGTAGAATAAGGACTTTACAAAAGACTAAAGACATTCTATAATGCACAATGCACTGCTTTGGAACACAAGTCTGGGTCTGAGGTTCTCAAACCTTAGAACATTTTAAACATTAAATCCCCAAATCCAATGTCAGATATTCTGACTCAACATGTCTAAAAAACAACAAGAACAAAGAATTTTAACTCCTCAGGTAATTCTCATGACCATCCAGATTTGGGATCGACTGCTCCAGTTCCCACCTCATTCTTCTAGAAGTTTCTTTGGGGGGGTTCATTACTATTGTCTTGTTACTGCTGCTTCTTCTGTTAGCTCTCTGCTGACTGACATGGCCTGCCAACATTTCCTGGTGGAAAGGGCCTGACACACTGCCAAGTTTCCCAATGGTCCTGGTGGGCAAGAACAGCGCCCACATATCCTAATCTAGATACCTACTGGTGCACTTTCACCAATGGGAATTAAATTGTTTCCTGAAAAATTATAAAACATTTATGAACATTACCAAGTCTGTTTGAAACCTGGATATGTATAATATTCAGGGGGACATAACCAATTTGGGGCTTCTCTAACTATGGGAATGGCTCTTGATGAGATGTAGAAAAGGACAAAAATTAGTGTTGTTTACCATGAAGGCACCAAATAGCAGTGCAGTGTAAAGTGAAAAATGTTATTTAGATCTGGGTTTCAGTTCAATCTTTACTACTATGAAAAGGAACTTATACCTGGAACTTTGAAGGATTGTTATAAAATTAGAGACATGGTACCTAAAGCACCTGGCACCTTATAAGTGGCAGTCCTTCTATTAAAAATATGTAATAATTGTTCAAAATAATATGAGCATCAAAATGTTCAGTGCTCGAAATAATCTCAAGAGAATAAATTCTGTAAGCCCAGTGGTATGCTAGAGCCGGTTCTTGTGAGAGCTGATTATGTGCATCTTTCCAAACTCCAAGTTCAGTTGCTCAGCAATCCGTGATAATAGCGGTATTTACATCATGGAAATGATGTAAATGTATATAGATCAGGGCTCTTTTCCTAAAAAGCTGGTCATTAAACATTTACCTGCATACCACTGTAAAAAGTCACAACCTCGGCAGAAAGCCAGAGCCACAAAATATGCACCTAACTTGGTATTTCATTTTATCTCTGATTTGCATCCATATAACCAAACCAGGATTCTGCCCTTATAATGTTTTTGCCCATAGACCACAAAACATTTCATAAGTATTATCTCATTAACTCCCCCAACACTCTGAGGGAACCATGGAGGTTAAGTGACTTGCCTGAGGCAGGACAGGAAATCGATGGTGAAAAGCAGAACTAAAGTGGTCTGTACTAACTACTTCTGCCACCCTGCCTACACATCAGTACCCTACAGACTGTTATTAAAGGCATGGGTAGCAATTACCAGCAATGCTTTTACCTCATAACCCAAACAGCCAAGTCTCTTTCTTTAGGCTGTAGTTCCAATGCTCTTTCCTTTGCATATATATTTCATTCCCCAAAATGACCCACCATCTGCTCTTGGAGGCTTTTCCCCAGGGTTACATGTTGTCTTCAATTAGTCAACTTCCTCTGCATTCTTTCTTCCTCTAGTCCAAAGGCTTGTGTTGGAAACACAGTGGCCAGAGTTAGGGTTCTGTTCTGATTCCAACAAAGGCAGGTGGCATCATAACGAATCAACATGTGTTTTTATTTGTGACCCTTTCTCTGGACTCCCAAAGGGCAGAAACCCAAGAGTTGTTTCTCTTTCTGGCTTCATCTCCATAATATTTTGGGAGTGAATGAATAACCCTTATGGTAAACAGTCTCTAAATTGACCCCCAGTGATCCTCACCCTCCAATGGACTTTCACGCGCAAGTGTAGCCCCTGTTGTCCCTTGAGTGTGAGTAGACCTAGTGTCTTGCTTCTAATGAAGAGAATATGGCAAAAGTGACATGATTTCACTTCCAAGGTTAGGTTACAGAAAGACTACCACTTCCATCTTTATTTCTATCTTTTGTGTGCATGCTCTCTCGCCTTCATTTATTCATTCTCTCTCTCTCTCTCTCTCTCTCCCCCCAGTTGCTCTGGGGGAACAAGGTGCCATGTCTGAAGTGGCCTTATGAGACACCCACATTGCAAGGAACTGATGCCTTTGGCCAACAGCCAGTGAGAACCTAAGACCTGCCAACAGCCACGTGACAAATTGGAAATGGACACTCTGAGGCCTGCCAATAGCCACGAGTGAGTTTGGAAGCGAATCCTCCTCCAAATGAACCTGATGTAACTAAAGTCCCAACCAACACCTTGATTTCAGTATTGTGAGAGACCCCAAACCAGAGGACCCCCTAAGCACACCCAGATTTCTGACACAAAGAAACTGTGAAATATTAATGTTTGTTGTTTTAAGCTGCTAAATTTGGGAGTAATTTTTAATACAACAATAGATAACTAACACAACCTTCAAGCGACAAAGGAAATGGTCAAACATTTTCATGACATAAATCACCTCCACTGGGTGGGGCCTAGCATACTTAACAGGACCTTAGCATGGCCTCCTCGTATTCAGTCTAGATATCTCTCATGCTCATAGCACTTGAAAGTCTGCATTAGGGACAAGACTGTTCCAATCTGGGAAATAATCCAACACTTCAAACTAACCTGAAAAGAAGTCAATGGCAACCTGGTGACTGGAAATTCTAAGTCCTCTATGTAATGAAGTCACAAGTTGTCTGGTAAAAGAGAGGCCAGAAAGGGAAGTAGATGCTATGCTACAAGCTGCCCTTTCTGGTTTTGCATGAGTAATTCTTGCAGCTGGCGTTTCATGGCAACCACAGGATTGTGGCACCGCAAAGGTGGCCATTTTCAAATGTGGCCTGACATCAGAATGTAATTCAACTAAATGAAGCTGGGACTTGGCCAAAATAAGTAGCATTTAAATAATTGGGGCCAATTAATAGCATCACTTTTCTGTGGGACCACATGACTATGATGTGAAGAAATAAAAGCCTTTGTTATTTTAAAGGGCAGGGGCAACTAGAAGTTTTGCAGCAGACACTTAAAAAATTTTCCACCCTTCACTCACCAAAGAAGACACCAGTTAGTGGCCTCAGGAGTTGGGTGTGGAAGGTGTTGTTTGGAAAAGAAAATTAAACTGATCCTAGACAGAATGCAAACCAATGTTACATTTCTCACAGAACCTAAAACAGACTATTCAGCCCTACATTGTAAACGTATTCTCCTGATCTACCTTATCTCTTTGAAATCACAGCATTCTGTATCAGGCACGGTATGGAAAGCTACCCCACCTTCTCAAACAGCAAATTCTGATTTTCCAGAATAATTTTAGAGTGAATTTTTAAAAATAATCTTAAAAAAAAACCACTTTTCAATAAATTGGGGTTTGCTCCTCTGATTTTTATACTTGTCTGCCTGAGACAGAGCAACAGACTCTTATCTGTGCTATTTTCCACCTGGGATGGATTTTCGGCATCTTATGTGTAGATTGTTTTAGAAATATTTCATTCACCTTTTGTAGTTTTAAGGGCTTTCTTTTTTTTCTTTCTAAATAATTACCCTCTTACCTAACATCAGGGAGCTGTCTGCATCTATGAATTGAAGCTCATCAACTAAACTGATTTCAGTTGTATTTCAGACGCAGTATTTCATCCTGTCTGTTTTCATTTTATTTGATGACAGTGCTTGCAATTTCTCCCTCAATAAGCAAAGATGACTTAGATCTGGGGCCTGATAAATAAGCATGCAAATTTGATTTAGAAAAGGAGGATAACCTAAAGTTCCTGGAGAGAAAAAAGGATTTTCAACTCCCCACCACACACACTTTAAATGACAAAGCAAAGCAGCAGCATTGTTCTCAGACAACATCTTTCAAAGCAACATCAATGCTCCCCGATGTTAGGGAATACGAATAAAAATTCAGAAAGAAAAAGAGGAGCCCTTAAAAAAATACAAGGAAGGAAATATTTTTAAAGCAAATATCATGAATCCTTCATATTATCTTGAGGCAGAAACCGGCAAAGAAATTTAAAATATTGCCGCGGGTGTGAGAGGGAAACGACGCTTTGGGAGAACGTGATGAGGACTCCTGTTGAGGACCCGATAGAGAATGTGAGCGTCTGACGCCCTACATCGGCCCAACTGATTCAGCCCTCCAGACCCATTAACAGAAGTGGGAAACGAGCAAGAACTGTGAAGTGGAAGGAAAGATGCCCAGTAACTTTCAGTAATAAAAAATAAGAGAAAAACCGAGGGAGCCAAAATCTCCAGTGGAAGGGAAGAAACCCAATGAATTGTCTCAGATTTCAGGATCAGTGTTTTTTCTTGCAGGAGAAGAGGCTCCCCGAGGGCAGCAGCAGAGACAGCAACTTCTGCAAACAGGAAACCTGATCAGAAATCCCTTGGGGCTCCAGCACTTGGAACTGAGATTGGCAGAAAGAAGGGCTCGGCCAGGAGTAACGTTTTTTAAAGCATAGAATTTCTCTCTGACTGTGTGTGCATGTGCGTGTGTGACAGAGAGAGAGGCAGAATTTTTCCTTTCTTAACATGTCTCTTCCCTGCATGGCAATTTCTGATATTCCTTGCTGTGCGGTGAGAGGGAAGAGGCACCCCCACCCCCGGTCACTTCCGACCTCGCCGAGAGTGGTTGGAGAGCGCGCGCGAGCGCCCAGTGCTTTGAGCAGGGCGAATATTTGACGGAACAAAAGAACGCTTGCCAATCAGAAAACGCTACCCGACAACAAGGATACCCTCTCTTTGTTTTGAAAACTCTTTAATTAGCAAATGCCCTGGTTTCTAATACGTATTAAAACATTTCTACCCATATTCCAAATGGAGGATCAAATTATTGCTTCTGCAACGAAGATGGGGTTCTAAATGACCACATGCCTGAAGAACTAGGGAAAACAGGGCAATTCAAGACATGCTTTAAACTGTACAGTGTTCCTCTGCACTCGGTCTCAGGTTACTTTTATAACCATTCACTGCACCACCACCACCCCAGCCACGACACTTAGTTTTCTCATAACCTCACTAAAGCTACATCAGATCCCTATACTCCGGGCTGTGCGCGCGCTTGGGGCGTCCTGAGGCCGGGGGTCCCCCGCTCCCCGCGCTCCGGTAGGAAGGGTCTGCTTTTCCTCCCGCCTAAGTGGGCCCCCTCCATCCGACTCCGATTTCTCCTCGGACGCGGCCCCTCCTCCTTTTTACAACCAGGAGTGGGAGCGAGAGGGGATTGTGACCTCGCGTCGTCTGTTTGGGTCTGGGGAGAGAAAAGCGATCTGAGAGAGGCACCCCGTTTTGCCCCATACAAAGCATTTAGGACCCGGCTTCCTAAAAGTCCTGGCGAAACCCAGCATTTTCAGACCAAGTAGGGCTAACGTGACTCCGGGTCACGTCTCTGTCTGCTCAGGCTCTGCATTATTCTCAGCTTGGTTCTCCCTGCAAAAGTCTATCCCGATGCGCCATTCAGGAATGTGTATTATAGTGGGCTCGGAAAAGGAACAAATCTTTCAAGCAAACCCCCTTTCGGGTGCGTATACCTCCCCCCACCCCCCCAAGCGAATTCAGGGTAAAAGTTTTTCTTAACTTTTCTCTCCCAGCCCCCGCCCCTCCCCTCAGGAATCCGCCCAGAGCGCTGCAGACACCGCCTCTCAGGTTCCCTCGCCTGCCCCTTCTGACTTCCACCCAATCCGGAGGCGGCCACACAGAAAACAAACGTTGCTATTGGGCATCCCTGAAACTCGAGGACCCGCCCCCGGAGTGGTTTGTGAATGGGGGGAGGGGAGGGGGTGGGGCAGCCCGGAACTCCGCGATCCCGACGCTTCTTCTGGTGAGTTGCGCGGCTCCGAGGCGTTACTCTGCGCTTTCTCCAGGCCGGTGGCGGTGGTGGTGGCGGCGGCGGGCCCCGGGACTCACGGGCCAGGGCTGTGCGGGGCTGAAAAGGCCAGGCCCAGGCCGCGGGCAGTCGGACCTCGCAGCTTCGGACGCGGTGCAACTGGATTTCGAAAAAGAACTCGTTGAGCTCTTGGTTCCAGGGCACCGACCGGACTCAGATCGAAAATCAGCCGTTTGGCTGAAACTTGGAACCGAGCTTTTGGAGCTGAAGAAGGAGCGGGGAGTGTTGAAGAAGGCGAAGAAGGAGGCGGCGGCAAGCGGAGGGGAGGAGGCGGAGCAGCACAGCGGAGGCGGCGGCCTCAGCTAGCAGTCGGCGACGCTGGGCTCTCCCCTGCGGGGGGCTGGACTTGGTGTGGGGGGCGCGCGCCTTGCTGTGTGCTGTGGGTCGGAAGACTTGGGCAAACTTTCAGAGGTAGTAACTGGAGACGCTTGTTGCTCCTCGCCGCAGAAAAAGCCGCACCGTTACGTCGCGGCAGGAGGAGAAGGCGGCGCCCCTGGCCCAAGCCAACGAGTTTGGGCCCCCGGCGGCCGCGCAACTGCTGGGTGGAGGCGGCTGCGGCGCCCCTGCGGCGCAGGCACCTCAGCTGCAGCGCCCTCGGCTCTGCGCCGCCCACGGCCCGGCCCCGGCGCCTGGAGGACTCTCATGAGCCCGGCGCGGTGGCGCCTCCCGGGATCCAATCCTCTCTTGGCTGCCTTGTCGCACTTCTCCAGCTGAGAGCGCCGCTGCACCCACGACCGGTGATGCGGGGCCCCGGCGCGGCCATGCCGCACTCTGTCGTGGGCCTATGCTCCTTGGTGCTTGCGCTGCTGGGCGCGCTCGTGCCCGCGGGCGCTGGGGCGCAGCCATACCACGGCGAAAAGGGCATCTCTGTGCCAGACCACGGTTTCTGCCAGCTCATCTCCATCCCGCTGTGCACGGACATCGCCTACAACCAGACCATCCTGCCCAACCTGCTGGGCCACACCAACCAAGAAGACGCGGGCCTCGAGGTGCACCAGTTCTACCCGCTAGTGAAGGTGCAATGTTCTCCCGAGCTGCGCTTCTTCCTGTGCTCCATGTATGCACCCGTGTGCACCGTGCTGGATAAGGCCATCCCGCCGTGCCGCTCTCTGTGCGAGCGAGCCCGCCAAGGCTGTGAAGCGCTCATGAACAAGTTCGGCTTCCAGTGGCCAGAGCGGCTGCGCTGCGAGAACTTCCCGGTGCATGGTGCCGGCGAGATCTGCGTGGGCCAGAACACGTCCGACGGCTCTGGGGGCCCGGGCGGCGGCCCTACCGCCTATCCCACCGCACCCTACATGCCGGACCTGCCCTTCACCGCGCTGCCCCCGGGGGCCGCTGACGGCAGGGGCCGTACCACCTTTCCCTTTTCGTGCCCCCGCCAACTCAAGGTCCCCCCCTACCTGGGCTACCGCTTCCTGGGCGAGCGCGACTGCGGGGCCCCGTGCGAGCCTGGCCGCGCCAATGGCCTCATGTACTTTAAAGAAGAAGAGAGGCGCTTCGCCCGCCTCTGGGTGGGCGTGTGGTCGGTGCTTTGCTGCGCCTCCACGCTCTTCACTGTTCTCACCTATCTAGTGGACATGCGGCGCTTCAGCTACCCTGAGCGGCCCATCATCTTCCTGTCGGGCTGCTATTTCATGGTAGCGGTGGCGCACGTGGCCGGCTTCCTCTTGGAGGACCGCGCAGTGTGCGTGGAGCGCTTCTCAGATGACGGCTACCGCACGGTGGCGCAGGGCACCAAGAAGGAGGGCTGCACCATCCTCTTCATGGTCCTCTACTTTTTCGGCATGGCCAGTTCTATCTGGTGGGTCATCCTGTCGCTCACTTGGTTCCTGGCAGCCGGCATGAAATGGGGTCATGAAGCCATCGAGGCCAACTCGCAGTACTTCCACCTGGCGGCGTGGGCGGTGCCTGCAGTCAAGACCATCACCATCCTGGCCATGGGCCAGGTGGACGGGGACCTTCTCAGTGGGGTGTGCTACGTGGGCCTGTCCAGCGTGGACGCGCTGCGAGGCTTCGTGCTGGCTCCCCTGTTCGTCTACCTCTTCATCGGCACGTCCTTCCTGCTGGCTGGCTTCGTGTCGCTCTTCCGCATCCGCACCATCATGAAGCACGACGGCACCAAGACCGAGAAACTGGAGAAGCTCATGGTACGCATCGGCGTCTTCAGCGTGCTCTATACGGTGCCGGCTACCATCGTCCTGGCCTGTTATTTCTACGAGCAGGCCTTCCGCGAACATTGGGAGCGCACCTGGCTCCTACAGACGTGCAAGAGCTACGCGGTGCCCTGCCCTCCTGGCCATTTCCCACCCATGAGCCCCGACTTCACCGTCTTCATGATCAAGTACCTGATGACCATGATCGTGGGTATCACAACTGGCTTCTGGATCTGGTCCGGCAAGACCCTGCAGTCTTGGCGCCGCTTCTACCACAGACTCAGCCACAGCAGCAAGGGGGAGACCGCGGTATGAGTCCCGGCCCTTCCCCCACCCTCCCTTCCTCCACTCTCTAACCGAGGGAAAGGCATGGTAGGGAAAGAACTTACGGGTGGAGGGCTTGTTTCTGTAACCCCCTCCCCCTCCAGTGAGAGGTGACTTGGAAGTGAGAAGACTTCATGTAGATGTGGGATGAGGGTTGAGTTTGGATAGGAGGCCTGAGTGGAAAGATGATTCGGGTGAAAAAACTTGCAGGATAATGATAATGAAACTAATAATGATGGTGTTTATCATGTACGGTACGGACCAACCTGGCCTCTCGAGAAGAGAAGATTGCTCTGAGTTTTTCCCAGATCCGGTTGAACTGGGACTGTGAGCGATTCCCCTGCTGCAAGACAAGTGGCCTGTCCTCAATCCTGTGAGGCCCGGGTGAAAGGTACAGCTCTGTCTGCAGCGGCTGCTTTGTTGGAAAAAGGGAGGACTCCCTGCGGTGCCCTTGTCAAGCGGTGGTCAAACCATAATCTCTTTTCACTGGGGCCAAACTGGAGCCCAGATGGGTTAATTTCCAGGGTCAGACAGTACAGTCTCTCCTCCCCTGCCCTCTCCTGCCTGGTTTGCCCCTCCCCACCACTCCTTTCAAGTCTTGTAAAATAAGCATTTGGAAGTCTTGGGAGGCCTGCCTCCTAGAATCCTAATGTGAGGATGCAAAAGAAATGAAGATAGCTTTTCGAGATGATGCAAAGGAGATGAGTAGTAGGTATTTCTGCTATATTTAAAATGTTCTGTGGAAGGCAGGAGAAAGAAACAAGGGTGTTTTATTTGGTTTAATACTCTGAAAAGAAGTGATGACTTGTTGCTTTTCAAAACAGGAATGCATTTCTCCCCTTGTCTTTGTTGTGAGAGACAAAAGAGGAAACAAAAGTGTCTCTCTGTGGAAAGGCATAACTGAAGACAACAACTTTTACAGGCAAGGTTGAGCAAATCCGAGGTCTCTTTGGATGTTAATTCGGTTGAGATAAACATTCCTTTTTAAGGAAAAGTGAAAGGGCCGGTGCATCCATACCCCCATTGGGTCAGAGGTTCTGACTTGGCTAAAGGAAATGCAGAGGGTTTTGTTGTTTGTTTTACATAAATTTAATCCAGAACACATGGTCCAATGGGCTCTGTAAAATGTTTAGGGTTATCTCCCCCTTTATTTGTTTTCCCTTCCTATAAACCTGCATTTAGGTTCTCTTTTTTTTTTCTTTTTTTCCCCTCCAATTTGAATCCTTCCAGCTAAAAGGAAGAGCATAATGTCTCAGACTTCATAATACAGGAAAGTTAAATTTTAAAAGTAAAAACAATTTTTTGTCCTGTTTTTGTAGCCCCACAAATCCACTTATAAAACATCATGTGTGCGCTGACCCTGTCTTTGTGTGGCTGGGTGGGAGGTGACCTCCAGAAATGATAGTGAATGAAGAGGACAGTTCAAATCGTGGGCCCCCGTTTTAAGGAAAATCATTAAAAGAAGGTAAACTTCAAAGTCATTCTGGAGTTCTTTAAAATGTGCTGGATGATTTAAATTTACTAATCTTAAATCATGTACTTTTTTTTCTATAACAGAACTCTGATTCTTTTGCATAATGGTCTAAAGCTGAGCAGAGAATTCACAGGAGTGAACCTCCCTCCACCTTTGACACCACCCTACAATCTTGCAACACTGTCCTATTTCTCAAAACAGTTTTTAAATGCTGTTTTAAACCATTTTTAAATCATAGAGGGTACTGTCAGGAATACAAGTTACTTCATTTAATCTAATGTTCAATTGAGTGGAGCTGCTTTTTCTATTCAAGTTAACATTGACCTTGTGTTTCTTAATCCTCCCAAACTGTCTTATTTGTCAGATTTTTAAAACTCCCACAATGCAATTTTTCAGGATATTTTTTGTTGTATCTCTTGCATGTGAAATTTGTAAAATAGAGACAAGTGCAGTATGTATATTTTGTAAATCTCCCATTTTTGTAAGAAAATATATATTGTATTTATACATTTTTACTTTGGATTTTCATTTTGTTTTTGCCTTTAAAAGTCTACAAGGAAGCCCCACTTTATCACATGTACAGATCACAAATAAATTTTTTTTAAATACAGAGTGAATATTTATTTAGTTTACAGTGCCTATATATCATTAAGCCAAAGAATTAAACTTTGTGTTATGGAAACTAGGTGTGGAGGGGCACCATTGGATGGGTCTCTGGAAGAGGAAGGGGTGATATATTAGTGAGGTCTTTTTTTCCTTACCTTTTAAAATACGGTGTAATGAATGCTTTAATTGTCCCTTAATTTTTTTTCCGTTGTTGCTGCTTCCTGCCACCCTCTGCACCACCCACCACACACTCCCCTAAGCTTTTTCACATCCTGCTTTGGATGACTTGAAGCAGGATGACTTGAAGGTACAGAATAAGCATCCCCTTTAAAGAGGTGCTATCTGATCCATGTTTTTACTACCCTTCAGAGGTGAAGTACAGATCTGAAGGAGGACTAGAAGATATTTTTTGGTCTGCTGTTCTTGGGAAGAATTAAGTGAGTTGTTTTTTTCTTTCTTTTTTTAATCTGATTTGTATTTTTGTATCCTGATGAACCTTATCTAAATTGTTAATACTTAAGTCCTTTGGCTTCAGGTTGGCCAGGAAAGTCAATAGACAATTCCAGATATCAGGAGCCTTGCATATGGAGCATTCCCCAGCTATAAGCTTCACTCTATCTTCTAGGTCACTGGAACCAGAGGTCAAGTGATTCCCCGAAGTGACAGTGAAGGTGGCAGTGACTCAGCAGCTCTGGCAGGAATAGACTCTATGCCTAACCCCAGGATGGCCTCAGAAGTCACCGAAGCTATTCTTTCCTCTAGTCAGAGAGGCTAACTTCGGACGGAATCAGATTAGACTAAGAAGCCTCCCCTATCCAGGCACTTGGATATTAAACAGTCTCTCAGGGAAATGATGAAGGCACTCTGAATGCTTCCATTTCCTAGCCTCACTAGCTTGCTTTTTTTGCCCCCTGCCTCTCTTCTTTAATTCAGGTGCCTGTTTCCTGGCCTTTCATAATGTAGTCGCCTCATTCTCGGGCAGCTGTGGAGACCCAGCAGCAGGCTGGATGCTGCTGTTTTCCTTCCCTTCTTCGGCTCTAAGTTTCTGTACTTCTAAAGCTCAACAGAAACAGTTCTGTTTTTGTTTTAATTAACAGGCTCTCACACATGGCTGGTGTGTTTTACAAACACACAGAATGAAAATCAGTGACAGACGGTCCTCCCCAGGAGGAGGAAGTCACGCCGCTGCACTCTGGGCAGAGCAGCTTTAAGACCCTCCAGGGTTTTCATCACAATGGGTGTGAGGTCATCTCAACCTGTGAAGATTTGGGCATCAAGGAAGGGGAAAAAGAGCGACTTTAAGTCTCTTAAGGTTTATCCAGTTTTTGCTCATAAAACGACACCTTTTAGGTTAAAGCATGCCTTTTTTAACACCACACTAATACCGCCTGTTAAGAATGTTTGCTTTTAGAGTAGGTGGAAAGCTCCCAACAGGGTTTTTTTGCTCACAAATTAACTGCTAACGGCACTTAGACCCTTCTGTGGGGAGAGCTGCGTGACTCCTATAAATGTGTCCCTTTCCTCCTTTCAGCACTGCCTGGTCCTCCGAGGCCCTCAAAGATTGAAGAGCATTACTCTTTAGTGAGGGAACAAAGACTGTGTATGAATAAATTACTACCTGCTTTTTGTAAGCAAAGATAAAAGTGCTCAGTTTAATTCATTTCACATTGTGGTTGTCCTTACGTAGTGGATTTTTACCTAAGAATTTTAGAAGCTCGGATTTTTTAAGGCAGTGCCTCTAAGTCAGAAAACATGGGAAGGAGAGTGTGCATGGGCACGTGTAAAGGGTAAGAAAAACATTGGCAGGAGTTTGGTGTTAATCCCTAGATAAGGAGCAGAAACACTTGTGAAAATTTTCTGCAGTTTATAAAACAAAATTGGTCTACACAATAACTGCACACAACACCTGATCTTTTAAAGTGGGTATGTGAGAAATCTTGGCAGGAAATAAATGCCATGTCTCTTACCATTAAAGAAAAAGAATTTTTTTAATGTACCTATTGATAGGAAATACTGATATTAAGAAATTTTCTGGGTAGAACTATAAAAGTTTAACAGCGGTAGGTTTGAACCTGTAATTATACTGGGAAATTCTCTTCCAACTCTCCCATCTTTAATTTCACTGAAAAGGCAGGTGGCTATTTATAGATGGTATATTTTTATATATGCATATGTGGATGGCGAATAACAGTCCACAGGCTCCAGGAAATCCTAGAAGAGACCAAACACAGTCCAAAGTGTGCTTAAACAATTCATAGATCTGTTCTATTTTTCTCTTATTTCACCCTCAGTGGCATTGAACTGCTTTCATAAAACTTGGTTCTCCAGCTCTTTTCAATTTGTGGCACTTCTTACATCTGATCTGTATTCCTCACATTTCACACAAAAGTGAACTAGTTAAAAGGGTACCATTAAAATGTCAGGTCTTGGGGAAACACACATTGTGACTCTTAACTCTCTTTGGTTAAAAAAGTTCAGTCACTTGGAATTTTCTCAATTGGTGCCACAGTCTTAGGAAAAAGGAAGTTTGACCAAGGCAATAGTTTATTATAAGTGACCCAGTTCAAGAAGTACTGACCAAGCAGCCACTACAGAAAAGGTGCTATGTCAGGGACTGGTGGGATTACAATTAAAAGTAAAAGACACAGACCACCTGAAAAACTTATTATATAATTCAGGGTGAGGAGGGCATTATTCCCAAGAAGGAGTAAGCAACTAATTATATTTCTAGACAGAGCTTGGCAAGTGCCATTATAGCGCCCAAATGCTGTTTAGAAGAATATTACTTGACATTTGGTGGCATTTACTGTTTTTAAAAGCCACTTTCACATTCATTATTTGACTTTATCCTCACAATTATTATAACAACCCTATAATGTGGAATAATTCCCACATTAAAGATGAAGGTTATTATCCCTAACCCTCTTTCAGAAAACTTCAAACTAACAATAAAAGTGAAACTATTGTGAGGGATTCAGAAGTCGTTAGCTGGGGGCCCACTTCACTTTACAAGGAACTTTAGGGAGCTCAAGTCCGCCTCTTTGCTACTTAGCTTCCTTTAATACTTCACACCTGCGCATCTCTCTATGCAGCTTGGCCCTCGCACCAGATTCAGTTTATAGTTTAAAAAGTGTTTTTTTCAGAGATGGACATATTAGAAGCAAAAAGTGGCATTTGGGAGGCAGAGACGAAGTATGCGGGGAGGAGGGGGCGGTGAGGCAGTAAGTCCCATACAGTCATGAATGAAAATAAGCTGCTCAAATGATCTGGGTCAGACAACAACGTAATACTACTTGCCCTTAGAAAATATGATCTCCAAACTTCAGCTTGGCCTTGCAGATTCCAGAGGACAATTCAAGGGGGAAAATATCTTAGGGAAGGTACAGCAGGACAGGGAACTGCAAATCTACTACCAAGGATGAAAGCTTGTTTGGCATAACCTAGCACCAATTATACTTTTGGATTTCTTAAGGAAAACAAGTGGCATGTGGCATTTAGTTCCCCTTTCCAGGTCTGGGGTGGCTGCTGGGAGACATGGGTGGCAGCTGCTCCCTGAATTGCAGCAGATGGAGAGAACAAGTCCTTGAACTAAAATCATAAATTATCTTCAGTGCCAACAAATTGTTTCTTGAGGACCTAGGATGTGCCAGGCTGCTGTGCTAAGCTCTGGATATAGCACACTGGCTTCTGGAATGTGTTTTTCTGAACCTTCTTAGCCAGAGCTAAGCACACACTCCTCACTTCCTTATTTCCCACTCCAGTCTTTCAAATGCAGAGTGGGCCCAGGACACCTTCCTTTGTGTTTGCAAACTACAAGGGGCATACCAAGTCTCATCGTGTTTCACTTTATTGTGCTTTGCAGATACTGCGTTTACAAAATTGAAGGTAACACCCTCCACCTGCAAAAAGATTACAACTCACTGAATGCTCAGATGAAGGTTAGCATTTTTTTAGAAATATCTTTAAATTAAGGTTTGTACATTTTTTAGATACAGTGTTATTGCACACTTAATAGACTACATTATAGTGTAAATATAACTCTTATATGTCCTGAGAAAACAAAAAAATCATGTACATTATTGGGATACTTGCTTTATTGCAATGGTCTGGAACAGAACCCACAATATCTCTGAGGTATGCCTGTATCTTTCTCTCCATGATCCCCAAGTACTGACAACAAATGGGTAGCTATATCATAATCATATTCAGAAGATGGGAAACCATGAGGCTAAACACAGCTTGTTCAGTGTCACGAGCAATCAAAGGCCAGCCCACAAGAAAGGATTGAGGCAGTCTCCCAAAGACTCTGAATCTGGTTCTCTCTTCCTCAGAACTGTGTGCTTAGACATGGTGTGTCTAGGAGAGGGACATAAGAGGACGGGAAGCGATGGGCGTTTGAGCTTTGTGAAAGGAGCATGATTGCACAAACACGCTGCCAAGGGCACTGGGGATTGACTCTTTGTGCTTTGGTGATAATGATCATTATCTTTATAACTGCTCACATTTTTTGAACACTGACTCCATGGATACAATATGACCTATTAGTTAAGATAATCTACGCAAAGCCCTAACCAGGGTACTTGGCATCTAAGAAGTGATCGATAAACATCAGTATTATTGTTAACATATAATTGTCTCACTTATTTTTCACAAAAACCTGAGGTAGGTATCATTGTTCCCTATTTCACATGTGAGGAAACTCAAGCTCTGAAAGGCAAACTGAGAGCAGCAAAAATGACTATAGTCTGTTCCTCTGATCACTCAGCTACAAATATTTACTGAGATCTTAATGTCTTCCATTCCATTATTATTATTATTTTTAATTTAGTCCAGGATTGAAGTGACATTAAGTAAGGAAGAGAATTTACATCAGAACAGACCAGAATTGAGGAGGCAGGCATTCTCAGTGCTGGTCCCCAGGAAAAATTTTTATTTTTCCAGGGAGAAGCAGAAAGCTCATTAATGCTGTTTGAATTCTGGAAGACTGGATGCTGCCGGTTCTTCTGTGAGTTTCTACACTGGGGTCTGAGGGCCTGGCAACAAGAATGAGCCTGTGGAAATGCTTCCCAGACACCACCTAGAGCCCCTTGGAGGGCTGGTTTCAGAGTCCCTACAGAGCCTTCTTCCATTGTTGCAGCTTCCTTCCCTGCCCATTCCAACCTGAGGGTTGGGACAAGGGCTAAGTGAGAAAGCTCATAGTCTTTGCTGACCAAGAGTCAGTGAACAAGAGCATGAGGAAAATAAATCCTAGCACTACAGACATCCTCTTCCTAAAGGTCTATTGGAAGAATCACAAGAACCTTCAGAGTATTATTATCACATATATCATGTCAGTTTTATCACAATGAAATGATAATATCATAGCTGTCCTTTAATAAGTGCTTACTATGTGCATGTTCTATGTTAAGTACTTACACTTTTTTATTTAATCCATAAAACAGCATGATGAGGTGGAAATTATTCTCATTTTACAGGCTGTCAATATAGAATTTTTTTAAAAGTTTAATCTTTATTGTATTTTTTTCCCATTACTGTTTAGTCTAATGGGATTGGGAATCATCCTAAGCATAAGTTGGACATGAGCTCAAAAGAGAGCTTGTGCAATCACCCCCTCCTAAGTATCCTTTTTATTACCCCCAGTTTCCAGAAGAAGCAACTGAGGCACAGAGAATTTACCTGGACCTGAAGGATGTAGGATGGGCACTATTTTAGGACTACTTCCCCTCAGAGTGCTCTTTAACAAACTGGAAGCAACTGAGAAGAGAGTGAAAACAATTCCAGAAAAGTAGTTAAAATATTTTCCCTTCCATCCCTGGCTCCAGAAAGTGTGAATTCTAATGGCAACATACTTTTTCTTGCTGTTGTTTGTTAATTTTAAAAAACACACATAGGACTTCTGGCCAAGATGGAGGCATAGGTGGATACACTGTGTCTCCTTGCACAACCAAAATTAAGGACAAGAAAGATTTAGAAACAAGAAAACATGCAGAACTGATAGAAAATTGAACTGTACGGAAGTCCAACAACCATTCATCCAGACCCGTAAGAGGGGTGGAGTCGTGGCAGGAAAAAGTGGAGGTTGGAGGACTCGGGTGTGCAGGCAGTAGCAGCTCGAAGATCCCAGGCATGCAGGCAGCAGCTAGCAGACCCCAGGCATGGGGTGGCAACGGTGCAGACCCAGTGAGGCCATGAAAGGCGGCTAGCTGACTAGGCAGTCCCACATTCGCTCGCAGATAATCCAAGTGAAGGGGAAGTGGCAGAAGGGACTGGAATCTGAGAGAGAGCGGGGCAAGCACCATTGTTCCCTCTCGGACCTTGCCCCCACATACAGTGTCACTAACCAGCAACTGGGTTGCCCCACCCTGGGGAACACCTAACGCTCCACCCTTCACTACGTAACAGCTGCTACCAGACCAAAAAAAAAAAAAAAAAAAAAAAAAAAAAAAAAAAAAAAAAAAAAAAAGGCTCAAATAGGAGAACAAATCAAAGCCCCAGAGCCAATTCATCTAAGCAACCAAGAGATAGCCAACCTATCAGATGCACAGTTCAAAGCCCTGGTAATCAGGATGTTCATAGAATTGGTTGATTTTGCTCACAAATTAGATGAGCAAATGAAGGCTACAATAAGTGAAATGAAGGAAAATGCACAGGGAACCAATAGAGATGGGAGGAAAACTGGGACTCAAATCAATGGAATGGACCAGAAGGAAGAAAGAAACAACCAAACAGAAAAGAATAAAGAAACAAGAATTCAAAAAAAAAATGAAGAAAGGCTTAGGAACATCCAGGACATCTTTAAATGTCCCAACATCCAAATTATAGGGGTACCAAAAGGGGAAGGGGAAGAGCAACAAATGGAAAACTTATTTGAACAAATAATAAAGGAGAACTTCCCCAATCTGGCAAAGGAAATAGACTTTCAAGAAGTCCAGGAAGCTCAGAGAGTCCCAAAGAAGGTGGACCCAAGGAGGAACACACCAAGGCACATCATAATTACATTAGCCAAGATTACAATGAAGGAGAGAATTCTAGAAGCAGCAAGGGATAAGGGGACAGCCACCTACAAAGAAGTTCCCATCAGACTGTCAGCTGATTTCTCAAAAGAGACCTTCCAGGCAAGAAGGGGCTGGAAAGAAGTATTTGAAGTCTTGAAAGGCAAGGACCTCCATCCAAGATCGCTCTATCCAGCAAAGCTTTCCTTTAGAATGGAGGGAAGATAAAGCGCTTCTCAGAGAAGGTCAAGTTCAAGGAGTTCATCATCACCAAGCCTTTATTATATGAAATGTTAAAGGGACTTACCTAAGAAAACGAAGATAAAAAAATAGGCAGTAAAAAGACAGCAAACTCACAGATATTATCAACCACACCTAAAACTAAAGCAAACTAAGCAAACAGCTAGACCAGGAGCAGGAACACAGAAATGGAGATCACATGGAGGGTTAGCAACAGGGGAGTGGGAGGAGGAGAGGGAGAAAAGGTACAGAGAATAAGTAGCATTGACGGTGGGTAGAGAATAGACAGGGGGAGGGCAAGAATAGTGTGGGAAAAGTAGAAGCTAAAGAACTTATGACACATGGACATGAACTAAAGGGGGGGAATGTGGGTGGGAGGGGGTGTGCAGGGTGGAGGGGAATGATGGAGAAATAGGACAACTGTAATAGCATAATCAATAAAATATATTTAAAAAAATAAATAAATAAACACACATAAATGAATTTCCTGAGCTGCAACAACAGCAACAGTGCATTGGCAGAGAAAGAAATGGGTCATCGCCTCTGTCCTGACACTGAATGTCAGGGTGAAACGGCATCTCACACCCTGAGGCCACTGCCTCCTCCCCCTTATGACATTTGTGGGCAGGGTAACTGGATTTCCAACAGGGGGAAGGGTCTAGTCACAGGGGACTTCATAGCAGAAAGTGTTAAATAAGAAACAAAAGTTTTTTTACCCAGTACAACTATCTGATAATCTGCTAATTAAACCTGTTAGATATGATGGGCATCAAGAGTCCACTTTTTAGTTTATGGGCCTAGGGGAGCTTTAGCTTGCTTAGAAATGAGAGATTCTCACAGAAAATCAAGTCATGCATAAAAGAAATAAAAGGCGCTAGTTGCTGGGGTAAAGGTGTGTGTAGCAGACTATGTTAAATAAAAGGCGTCTTGTATGAAATAGTTCAAACTGGAACTATCCAAAGAGAGGCCGACTTAAAGAGGGAAAACCTAAATGTTAAGATTATTGTTATTTAATCTGTTATTGAAACACTTACTTCCCCTCTCTGTCTCTCCCTTTGTCTCTCTCTGCCTCTCTTTTTGTCTCTCTCTCTCTCTCTCTGTCCTTCAAGATCAACACTGAAACACCATAGTTAGAGCTGCATTTCTCATGGTTAACTTCTGGGTCTCAGTGCACAAGGATGGACATGGATGGCAAATGGATGCCTTTTGACATGCTTGCACAAAGACACATACTGGCCTAAAAAGGGATCATTTAATTTTTAGTAGAAAAAAGTCCATTTTAAGGATAATTTGTTGCCATTTTCATCAGCATTTGCACTAAGTATTTCCAAGAATTAAATTCATAAATAGCACACTTTTTAAAAGAAAAAGTCAATGCCATATTAATTTGCCATCAGTACCTCCAGCTTCCAGGATAGCATGCATTTGCCAGCACTTCTTGTGAATTCTTCAAAAGCCAAATGGCTTGATAAAGTCAGAAGAGTCCCAGAAAATGAGAACAAATGTTCCAAACCAAACCAACCTCTCAAGTCACAGAGAAGTTTTATTTTGCTGTTAGCACAAGTGTCTGGAAAAAAAAGAAGGCTAAAAATTAAACTTTCAAGTTCTTCACTCAGGGTCCACTGTAGGAACCCTATAAAAGTAGGTTCAGATTTCATTTAAGGTGGGAATCTATTTCACTATAAGAGTTAAATGAAGCAGCAAGGAAATTCAGTTAGTTCATCTTTGATGAGAGAAAGGCGATGTACAATTCCTTCATTCACATAGTGGTTTTGGGTCTATGAGTTGTACCAAATGTTTACTTCAGATAACTAAGTCCCCATTCTGAGCACACCACCACTCATATTTATAACTGCTCTGTGCTATCTCTCAGGATTGTTCAAATCTGTCTGAGCAGTTGAAGTGGCTGCTGAAAAAAATCTATGCAATCTCTGCCATTCAATCAGAATGCTACCTAACTTGCCTTTTCGTATTGTTAAAACACAATTTTCTGCTAGTCAGAACACCAGGTTTGGATTCTGTTTATGAATAGAAATACTCAACAGGTTCCACCTCCAAAACATGACTGTGTCATTTAATCCTGGCTTTTTGATTAAGGAAATAAAAGAAGTTAACCCAAGTTTAGCCTTTTGCATAGGATCAGCCTTCAAGAAAAATCAGAATGGAGTGAGCCTCATTTTTCTCCAGGACAATTCTTTTAACCAAGAGAGCTTTCTTACCTGTTACTCTGCACCAAGAAAAAGGAAACACTGGGATGAAATGTATTTTTTTTTTTAAAGATCAAAGGGAAAACCAGGAAGGAGAGAGAGATTGAGAAAGAGCAAGATAGCAAGAAAAAAATTCTGAACGCAGCCTTGCTTCTGAGCCACTGACACCTTGATTTAATCATTCCTTTGACAACTATTGACTTGCCATCATTACTCTCATTCCATGTATCCCAGAGTTATAATAAGCAGTAACAGTAATGGAGGGTTTTGATGTACTAGACACATACATAGAGTGTAATACGCACTCTACATCTTACTTCATTTGATTCTCTCAACAGCTCTCTGAGATAGAAACTATTGCCCCATTTTAAAGACAGAGAAAACTGAGACACCAAGAGGTTAAGGAACTTACCCAAGACTCATTCTGTAGTGCTTCCCTCTTCCCGCTTTGTTTTCCAACTCTGACTTCTAAATTGCCAGTATCTATAGAATTGACTCTGTTTCTTTGGAATTTCACTAAAACTGTGATTAGTTTTGGGGGGGAAACTGTGAAATGCATTTATTCTAAGCCATATGTTACTTGCAAGTGGGAAATTACACCCTTTTCCATGATCTATGTTTGATGACTTCACCTCACTTGACAGATTATCACAGAAGGATCATGACCACCACTGGGGAAGCTGGAGCCAAAGGGAATTTGGATTTAGCTCATCTCATTGTGTTTTTTACATAAATGAGTTGCAGAGGTGCTGGATAAGAACACCCCCCACCCAGGGTAAAGTGACTCCGGAATGTCAACATCCAAGTCCACGATTTACTGCATGTGTTTCCCGAGTGTTCACTGTGTCCAGTCTCCAAACTTCCCCTGCAGTTGAGGGATTTGAGAGATAATAACAGATTCCCTAAGGAGTTCGGGCATTGTTTGGAAAGGATGAGTTAATGAATCCCTCCAAGCATGAAAAAAGTCACCACTGTTATTCCAGTTTGGGGAAATAACTTCAGCTCAGCTGTTGCGTGCGTGGTGCTAAGATGGTCAAGGGACACAGGAATGTCTCTTGGCCAACGTAGGCTCTGTCACCCTCAGCCTGAGACATCCCTATTCCCTACCAGGGCATCCTGGATGGGAGATCACGGATATTTAAAAGCCTACCCATCACCATTGTTGGAAGAATAAGGCAAAGGAGGCACCTTTTTACCAGAGAGCCAGTTACTATAGCTGCCTCTGTAGCACTTGTCTCAGGGGAGAGAGGGCATTTACAAGGGTAATCATGCTCCCCCCTGCCATTTACAAGTAAATCAAAGGCTTGCTTTACTGCCTTCCCCTGAAGCCCTGTAGGTTCTTGGTGTTTAAGAGGCATCCTGGACTACCAGGACAAAGGCAATGGTTTGAGATCCAAGAGCTGGTGCTACATATTTCTCTCTACCAGCAGCTGCAATTTATCCTTGGCCCTGTCCTCTCCCTTAGCTTCTACAACTGGCCAGCCAACTTGGATTCCAGTTCCCCCCTATGGTCACCATCTCTTGTTTACATCACTATAATGTCTCCCTAACTCATCTCCCTACCTCCACTCTGGTCCCTCCTCCCTACACCAGAGGGAATCATGGTGAATGCAACTATAACTATGTCTCTTCCTTGTTTAAAATCCTAAGCACAGCATACAAGGCCTCCTATAATCTCTACCTAGATCTCCAGCCTCATCTCCCACCACCGCTGCTCTGATCTGTTTACAGCTGCCCTACATACTCATGTGTCACAGGAATCCATTTTTCGATGAAAGGAGAATTTGTAGCTATTTCAGCCACTGAAAGCTAATTGAACCCATTATTAGATGCACTCCAGCTCTCCTGCTCTGCAAAAATGGACAGTAATGTGGATTCAGAAGAAAATCAGAGTGAAGGCACAGATATCTTCATCATCACCCTGGGACAACTAAAGGAATCCCAAGAAGAAGGGATATTACTGGACTAAAAAAAAATCAAACAAGATCATTAATTATTATTAGTGCCTATGCTGTGATTTGTCATACATTTGATCTCTAGTGCTATGATAACATCCCGTACAGAGCAATGCTCAGTGTACTGGGTTGTCTAGTGTCTCACCAAAATTTATGTCCTTCCCAGAATACCAGAACCTGACCTTATTTGGAGATAGGTTCAAATGTAGTTAATGTAGTTGAGATGATGTCATACTGGAGTAAGGTGGGCCCTTAGTCCAACATGACTGTTGCCCCCGCACCCCAAAAAAGGCAGAAAAACTCCCAAGGAGAATGCCATCTGATGACAGAGGCAGAGATTGGAATTATGTGTCTAAAAGGAAAAACAAAACAAGGATTACTGGCAACCACCAGAAGCTAAAAGAGACAAGGAAGTTTGCTCCCCTGGAGCCTCCAGGAAGAACATGGTCTTGTTGACATCTTATTTCAGACTTACAGCCTTCAGAACTGTGAGAGAATAAATTTCTGTTGTTTTAAGCCAAGTAGTCTGTGGTAATTTGTTAAAGCAGTCCTAGGAAAGTAGTGCTTCAGTGATTGTCTACTGGATAAACAAATAAAATGAATCACATGTGGAAAATTACTTGAAGCCAAATAAAGTATTAGCAAACTTAGGAATATGATATAAATCCATCTCTCCTGCCCCATGACCCCATAACTAGGTTAGAGCTTAACATATAGCTGGAACTCTAAATACTAGTATTGCCATGGATTGGCTCTAATACTTCACTCAGTAGAGAACAAATTCAAGAATTCATAAATCCTTTTGGAAATCTGATTAAAAAAATGGGCTCAGTCTCCAAAAAATGCAAATAGGGTCATATATGCCCAAGATTGCAGACAATTTCCTCCTGCCTCCCCAAACTCATTGAGCCAAGATTAAGAACTTCTAAATTAGAAGACACAGGTAGAATATTTAGGATTTTTCACCAATTCTTTGGACACACTAAACACAGAAAAGGGTAACAGAGTTGCTTCTCCTTTTTAAATAAGGTCATGTCAAACCATGGGGCCCTGGTCATTTAGAATGGGCTTCCATGTCTCACCTAAGAATGGCAGTTGGCTCAGGAGAGCAACTTGGCCTGGAAATGTAGAGACCAGAACTGCATCTAAATCCAGCTTTGCCATTTACTTCTTTTGTTCTTTCTCTCTTCTATTCAACCCCAGTCCCAGTAAAAATGTGGATGCTTTTAGGGTCAGAGGACAGGTTAATAAGATAATGTTGGTAAAGCACTTTGCCCCCAGGAAAAGGCTCCTATGTAAACACGAGATATTATTAGACATTATCAAACTTCAGCCCTGCCAGCAGTGACCCAACCAGGGGTGAGCTTTCTTCCTTATCTACTGTTTGGCCAAATTGGGTTTTTTCTCCAAGGCAGAGTGTGGGAGGTCTCCTGTTGACTGGTGTTGGGGACTCTCTGATAAGTGGACCCTATCACCTCCCCTTGAGCAGTACAAACAGATCATTTGATTACATTTGATTAAAGGCTCCCTTCTTTACCAGCAATGAGCCTCAAATCTCTTTGTGTGTACCTATTAAAGCATAATCTTCAGTGAATTCTTTTCCTCTGTGTATAACATCAGTGTGCATTATTAAAAATTTATCAATAGAAAAATAAATCTTATTTCATATTTGGTGGTTGTAATTTTTTTATTACCTCTTAGGAGTAATTATACAGAATTTCCCTCTTCTGCTGTTTTTGGCCAATTTGAAAAAAGAAGAAAAACACAGTGGTTTCAGGGACATTGGTTTTAGAACTTACTAAAAATAACAAAAAGAAAAGTGTAATTTCTACATTTACTAAATTGTAATCAAACTTAAATGTTTCAAATTTACATTTTCTCTTCTTCATCCCCCACCTACTGCAAAAAAAAAAAAAAAAAAAGATTGGGGGTGGGCAGAGAGCAGTTGCTTGAATTCTATGGGAATTTGTTTTTTAAAAAATTTCAAGGGAGTTTTTTTCATCGTTAGAATTGACAAGGACATAGTGAACTGAGAGAAACCTAAAATGACAGTAGTAATTTTCATCGACATGAAGATGACATAGAATCTTAACTCAGACCCTTAAGAAATCCTACTACAAAGGAAAAAGAGTTCACCCATGATTACCCCCCCTCCTCAAGCATACATACTGAGGGTACCTGACATACGACATTAGCCAGTGCTCTCAGCATCTGGTCAAACTACATTTCATCAAATTTCATCAGTCATACTTTTCAATTAGAAGGGTGATTTTTGAAAGAGATTGTTAAATCCTAACCATGTAGAGTATGAGAATTTCCCCTTCCTTCCTTCCTTCCTTCCTTCCTTCCTTCCTTCCTTCCTTCCTTCCTTTCTTCCTTCCTTCTTTCCTTCTTCCCTCCCTCTCTCCTTTCTATTATGTACCAGACACTGCTGAGTAAAGGTGAATGACACATTCTACTACCTGTAAGATCACATTTAAGTCATTGGGATTGCAGATCTCACAACTTTTGGATGGATAGAGATGTACCTTGGGAAGAGAAAATTGTCTTTTCTGAGTGAGAGAGACAGGGAGAGTGGAGGAGCAACAGGAAGATAATTGATAAGAATGAGTGTCTCTTGGAAGGGCCTGTTTCAGACAAGTCTGAAAGGCATAGTTATGATTGCCTGCTAATATTTTCATCATTTTACTTCCCTTTCCTTCCAGTGGATCAAGCATTTAACAGCTGCCCAGAACCACCTTAGATAACCCCCCTCACCCAACCTATGATATATGACCTAGGCATTTGTACCCAGGACACAGGTATTTATATCTCAGGCTAAATTATGAAGGTGTGGAATTCTCCTAGCTCTTTTTCTCCCTGAACACTGAGTCTTAGAAACATTCATACCTCATCAAAAAGCAAGAAGGATGAATGAAAGAGACCTCCATTAGGTTTCAGAAAAAAATATACATTAAAGTTATTTAAATACACATTTAACGTTTACTAAAAATAACTCTGATTTCAGGAGAAAATTAATTAAAGCAGACGAAAAGCTTCTAATCAGATTTATGCTATCTGATCATGTAATTAGACCTGGCTTTTAAGCCATCCTAACAAGTTTATTTGAAAAGGAAGAGAGATTGTTGTTTATTGGAATGGCAATAATTTGGGTTTCTTTAATTGACTCCTGGTGTGAATACGTTGATGCCTGCTGTTCTCTAAGAGGCAGCATGGAAAGTTTCCAGGAAAAGTTCACATTCCAGGGGCAGCTTTGGAATCTACTTTCCATTGCAACCCAAGTCTGCCACTGGGGTTTGAGTTCCTCCCAACAAAATGCCAGCTTTCAAAGGCAGCCTCAACAGGCGGCAGACGCTGCAGCGGTGCCAGGGGCTGGATAAGGGGTCCAGCTTTGAGCTCAGCCATCGCGATAATGGAGGTCATTTCCAAAACCCTACCTTCACCATGTCCTAAAGCACCAGAAAGCACTAAAAAGCACTATAGTCAGTCACCAAAGGCTATGACTTCAGAGCCAGCAGGGAGGAGCTGGAGACCACGTTAACACTCTGACACGAAGAGCTGCAGTGAAAAGGGAGGAGGGAGTACTACATCTTTCTCTTCCCAGTGCTCCCAAATGTCCACAAGCAGTGTTGCCAGTTCCTTGATAAAAATGAGTACATTCCATAGGAATTTAATAAGGTGCAAAATAGAAATAATCTATAACCCACTTAAAAGTAGAGACATATTTTCAGGTCCCTCACTACTCTAAGCTATAGATTAAAAGTACCTAATTTTCTCTACAAGGAGTTTAGATAAGAAGGGAGATAGAGACTGGGAATCCTGAAAGAGGAAGTGGGGATTTCAAAGCCTGGTTTGATCTCGAAGGCCTAACAGATGATCAATTCTTTACACATATCCATAAAAGCAACCCTCCTTTCTTCTGAGAACATCCAGCATGTGCATAATGACCATGAACCTCACCATGTTGGTAGAACATGGACTAATCACAGTCCCCCTGAACACAATTGATTGTTGTCAGGGTAGGTATTTGACCTAAGCGAGGGTAAGTTGTGCTTTCCCCTGGGAATTAGAACTGGAATTGAAAAGAAGCCAGCATTTCCCTGGGTTCCAGGGCTGTAGGATGTAAGTCAGGGAGTCATTAGGGGCTATTTGATGGACCCAAAAAATGAGAGGCAGCAATAACATCCTAGTGGCGTTTAGTCCCTGATTGTTTGTTCCTGAGATGCAACTCAATATCATCATAATGACAGTTAACAAATGTTGCTTAAAAACAAACTCTGTTTAAAGGAATAATTAGCACAATAAGGAAAAATTAGCATGTCCTTATAATCATCCTTTAGGTCTGCTTTCTTTCTTCCTCTGGACTTTCCTACAGGCACTGCTTCCTCAGTAACTTATCTCTTTCCTGGAAACTATCCAATAGTGCTAACTTCTAAAACACAGTGGCAGTTGGGAAAGGAATGAGAAATAACAAAGCAAATGAAACAGTAGATGGGAATCTATTGAGGACACCTACCTGGCACCTTGCCCACAAAGACTGGATGTCTATATGGGTTCTCCAAGAAGCAGACACCAAGACAGGATTAGATATGCAAGAGATTTATTATAAAAAACACCTGTAAGGGAAAATGAATAGCCAGAACTGTCGGGCAAGGGACAGGTCTGACCACGTGAAGGAGAGGGGGAGGAAAAAAGTTTAGACAGAAGTATCTTAGACTGTTGTGCAGCTCTAAAAACGTTCAGCAAGAATGCTAGGGGGTGCTTGAACCGAAGTCATCCACCAGTGGAGTCCCATGTCTGCAGTGTCCCTCAAGAACAAGCCTGCTTGCTTACTCTGGAAATCTTGACTTGGCTACTCAGAGTTTATTTCATTTAGATATCTGCTTTATTCCCTTTCTTCTCAGACTCTTATTTGTTCACATTTTAACATTTCTAAAATTGGGATGCTGCTTATAACTTATGTCAAAAGAAATTTCCCCTGTTAGCAGGAGAGTAAGTTGAGACACAGTAGTTACTGTCTGCCCATGGGAGAACTTAGCAAGGCACATTTATAATAAGTGAAGCAAATATTTATTGCTGAAGGCATGACTATACTTTCATGTTTTCTAGCAAAACAACAGCCAAGTACTTCAGAGAACACAGGAAGAGGATTGCCAGACTACACAACGGGTACTGTAACTACATGCAATAAAAATTGACAGATATCTCAGGAGAAATAGCAGAATTTTTAAAGTTAAGGGAGGTTGGTGTGATCAACTCATTCATTGCAAAGTCATCCTCAGGAGCCCAATATCTTTCAGGACCACCTTGATGACTTTCAAGAGAAGCTGTTTACCTTCTAGAAAGGAATAATTTAATTAAGGGTGGGATAAAATTATGAGCTTAACCAAACAGGAAACACAAATGAAACCCTGGTATCCCACAATATGACTAACAATTAGAGGTGATAAAAAGCAGAAAATCCTGATAATGCTATGTACCACTGCCAACAGTTACAAATGATTCAGGAGCACCCTTCAGCTGAATTTGAAAGAGGTTTATTCTCAAACATTGAATTAAGTACTGAAAAAAAGTATGTGGATAAATCTTATTTTTGTGTTAATATTAATGATAGTGTTTTTTTCTTAAGCCCTGTTATTAAACAATCAGTGTTATCTTAAAATATATGGCATCTTAGCCCTTGTTTGGTACCTCAGTTGGTTGGAGCATCATCCTATACACCAAAATTTTGTGGGTTCAATTCCCAGTCAGAGCACATCCTAGGTTGCGGGTTTAATCACCTGTCAGGGCACATACAAGAGGCAACCGACTGATGTTTCTCTCTCACATCAATGTTTCTCTCTCTTGTTTGCTCTCTCTCTCTCCCTTCCTCTCTCTCTAAAATCAATAAACATATCCTCAATTGAAAACTTACAATTTTTTTTCAATATGGCATCTTAGATTTGAGGAACTAGGGTTTCTATAATAATAAGTTGTTAGTGAAATATAATAAAATAACTTTATGTTGATGCCAAAAGGATTTGTTAAGAATGGTTAAACCCAGACCCTGTAATGAGAATTCTGTGCAGTTTACAACATCAAGTTGGCAAAACTCACAATGTGTATCACAATTCACTCTTCCTCACCAATGGATGACATAGCTGAGAAGCCATGAGACTCTTTTTCCCCTAGGCCAGAACTCTGCAGAATTATTTTCAATCAAGTGTTCTAAGTAGCCACTACCAATGGATTAGATTTAGTACATAATAGGAAACCTATTTGCTTCACTACACTATGTTTTATATGGAATTATCTCCAAGGAGTATACAAGTGGTTGTAACACCAGTCTCCTCTTTCTCCACTCTAAAAAAGTGATGAAAACTCATGATAACGTAGCTAAAAGAACCATTTGGGGATCAGTTTGGAATCTTCTTGCAGGTTCTCCACAGCTGGTGTTCCATATTGCTTTGGGCCACCCCACCTTGTTACCAACCACAACAATTTCTGTTTTTGTTTACATATGACCTTTAAGTGCCAAGCATCTTTCAACTGATATATGCAAAAGATTTTATTTCTTAAAATATGCCCTACAAATGCTTGCTGTCTGTTCTGCTAACTAATGAAAATACCAGTGTGGTATTTTATAAAGTCTAACACCAAGGGTTCTATGTCTTTATTCTCTTGGTCTTTAATCAGGGTTCTGTCCTTTGTTGGGAAGATAAAAATTGCCTACTGCTTAGAATCCAAAGTGGAAATGTGTCTCTCATTTCAATATTTTTAAAAATATTTATTTACTTTTAGAGAGAGAGGAGAGAGGGAGAGAAACAGCAATGCATGGCTGCCTCTCACACACCACCCACAAGGGACCTGGCCTGCAACCCGGGCATGTGCCTGACCAGGAATCAAACCAGCAACCCTGTGGTTTGCAGGCTGGCGCTCAGTCCAGTGAGCCACACCAGCCTGGGCTTGTTTCATAATATCTTGAAACTTCCTATGTCACATCATCAAGGCTCCTCCAGGGAAAAGCAGCTCAGGGTATTACTATTTAATTACACCAAGCCCAGTATCATATAGGCTCACTTATTTTTCCTTGCCAGGCTGTGAGCTTTCTGAGCATTATACTATTTACCCATTTCTCCTTATCATACTATCTCTTATAAAAATATCCATATAGAAAGTGCTCAGTAATTTTTTTCCTTTTTTGAATGAAAAAAAATTTGATTGAGACCCATTTGAAAAGGGCTCAAAGAGAAGAGAATGCTTCCACCACACTAGGCTATATCTTCATTCCTACCTATTGTAACTCACAGATGTGAGGAAGAAGTAAGATAATTTTGTTTCTATAAATATTACCTCCTTCTCATCTCCATTCCAAAGAAGCCCTGACCTTCAAGAAATTCCTCAACCTGAAAAATAATCATAGCCTCCATATGCTGTATGTTGTTCTCACTGCTGGCAAAACATTAGAATCACCTGGGGAGCTTCTAAAATTATCAGTGAACAGGCCCTACTTCAGAATAAATTAATCAGAATCTGTAGGTGTGGGGCCCCGGCACATTTCTTCTGGTCCTTAGTGACAGCCCCATGTGATAGGCACTATTATCCCCATTCCCTAGATGAGGAAACTGAGGCTCAGAGATTAAGAACTTTCCAATTACACATCTCATAAGAAATAGAACAAAGCTGGAGGACAAGGTAGAAAAAAACTCCCCAACAGAGCAACAAAATGAAAAAAGACTCAGAAAGAATGAAGAGGGTTTAAGGGAGCTTCAGGACAACAAGAAATGTAATAATATTCATATAATAGGGATACTAGAAGGAGAAGATGAGGAACAAGGGAAAGAATACCTGTCTGAAAAAAGAATGACAGAAAATTTCTTAACTTGATGAGAGAAAAGGTCATGCAAGTCCAGGAAGCACAGAGGGTCCCAATCACGATGAACTCAAAGAGGCCCACTCCAAGACACATCATAATTAAAATGATAAATTTAAAGACAAAGAGAGAATCTTAAAGGCAGCAAGGGAGGAGAAGCATCCAGTAACATACAAGAGAGCTCCAATAAAGCTATCAGCAGATTTCTCAACAGAAACACTACAAGCCTGAAGAAAATGGCAAAAAAAAATATTCCAAGTAATGAAAAGCAAAGGTCTGCACCCAAGATTACTCTAGCCTGCATGGCTCTCATTTCAAACAGAAGGTGTAAATAAGGAGTTTCCCAGACAGAAGAAGGCTAAAAGAATGCATCTCCACCAAATAGGCAATGCAAGAGATGCTAAAGGGACTGCTAAGAAGGGACTTCTTCTTCTTAGCAGTCCCTTCTTCTTCTCCTTCTTCTAGTCCCTTCTTCCTCTGTTAAGAAGATGGGGGAAAAAAAGGCCCTAGCTAGTGTGGCTCAGTGGATTGAGTGCGGGCTGCAAACCAGAGGATTGCCAGTTCAATTCCCAGTCAGGGCACATGCCTGGGTTGTGGTCCAGGTCCCCAGTGGGGGTCACATGTGAGGCAACCACACATCGATGTTTCTCTTCCTCTCTTCCTATTCCTATTCCTCTCTCTCTAAAAATAAATAAAATCTTTTTTTAAAAGATGGAGAGAAAGAGGAACTCAAGTACAAAAGGGAAAAAATGGCAAAGAATAAGTACCTATCAATAATAACCTTAAATGTAGATGTATTAAATGCTCCAATCAAAAGACATAGGGTAGCTGAATGGATAAGGAAGCATGATCTGCATATCATATTTTGCCTTATATAACATGCATCCATGTTTCTGGTCCAAACCTTCAAGGAAAAAAAATCTTTCATTTTAATTCAATTATTTATTTATTTATTTATTTATTTATATTTAGAAATGAAATGAATTATCATATTCAAGGGTAATTATCTTGCATACAGATATTATATTGCTTTCTAGAGTTACACTTTTAACACATAAGCATAAAAATTCATGAAGACCAAATTACATGCTATTAAATAATGAAAGTGTTAACAATGAGATCAGGAAAAAATCAAAAAGTTTCTGCAAACAAATGAAAATGGACACACAACAGCCCAAAACCTGTGGGACACAGCGAAGGCAGTCTTGAGAGGGAAGTTCATAGCAATACAGGCTTACCTAAAAAAGATTTAAAAATCTCAAATGAACAACCTAACTCTACATCTACATGCACTAGAGGAACAACAACAAACAAAGTCCAGAGCAAGAGGAAGGAAGGAAATAATCAAAATTAGAGCAGAATTAAATGACACAGAGACTAAAAAAAAAAAAAAAACAATTCAAAGGATTAATAAATCCAGGAGCTGATTCTTTGAAAAGGTAAACAAAATCAACAAGCTTTTAACCAGACTTTTCAAGAAAAAAAAAAGAGAGGACCCAAATAAATAAAATAGGAAGCAAAAGAAGAGAAGTTGCAACCAATATCACAGAAATACAAGAATTGTAAGAAATTGCTATGAACAATATATGTCAAGAAATTGGACAACCTGGGCAAAATGGACAAATTTTTAGAAACATACAACCTTCAAAAATTGAATCAAGAAGAAGCAGAAAGCCAAAATAGACTGATAACAACTAGTGAGATTGAAGTAATAATAATAATAAAAAAGAAACCTCCCAGCAGTAATCACAAAAACCTTGGATTGGATGACTTCACAGGCAAATTTTAGCAAACATTTAAAGAAGAGCTAACTCCTGTCCTTCTCAAACTACTCCAAAAAATTCAAGAAGAGGGAAGCCTTCCAAACACTTTTTACAAGGCCAATATTATCTTAATTCCAAAACCAGGTAAAGACACAACAAAGAAAGAAAACTACAGGCCAATGTCACTGATGAGCATAGATGATGAAATCCTCAACAAAATGTTGGCAATCCAGATCCAGCAATACATTAAAAAGATGATACACCATGATCAAATGGGATTCATCCCAGGGATGCAAGAAAGGTACAATATTCACAAATCAATAAATGTAATACATCACATAAACAAAATGAGACAAAAATCACATGATCACATCAATAGATGCTGAAAAAGCATTTGATATAGCACAGCATCCATTTACAGTAAAAACACTCAGCAAAGTGGGAATAGAGGGAGTATTCCTCAACATAATAAAAGCCATTTATTACAGACCTTACAGCCAACATCATAATCAATGGGCAAAACCTAAAAGCTTTCTCTCTAAGATCAGGAAAAATAAAAGGGTGCTTATTTTCACCACTTTTATTCAACATAATATTGGAAGTTCTAGCCACAGAGATCAGACAAGAAAAAGAAACAAAAAGGCATCCAAACTGGAAAGGAAGAGGTAAAACTGTCACTATTTGCAGAAGACATGATAATGTACACAGAAAAACCTGTAGTTTCCATCAGAAAACTACTTGACCTAATAAGTGAATTTGGCAAAATAGTGAGATACAAAATTAATATTCAGAAATCAAAGGCATTTTTGTACACCAACAATGAAATATCAGAAACTAGGGGGGAAACCCCATCTACTATAGGAACAAGAAAAATAAAGTACCTAGGAACAAACTTAACCAAGGAGGTAAAGACCTACACAGAGAACTACAGAATACTAAAGAAAGAAAATAAGAAGATACAAATAAATAAAACCATGTACTATGTTCATGGATTGGAAGAATTAATATCATTAAAATGTCCATACTACCCAAAACAATCTATAAATTCAACTCAATCCCTGTTAAATTACCAATGGAATATTTCAAAGACCTAGAAAAAATATTTCAAAAATTTATATGGGTCTTCTGACCAAGATGGAGGCGTAGATAGACACACTGTGCCTCCTCGCACAACCAAAAGAAGGACAATAATTTAAAAACAAAAAAACAACCAGGACTGACAGAAAACCAAACTGTATGGAAGTCCAACAACCAAGGAATTAAAAAAGACACATTCATTCAGACCAGTAGGAGGGGTGGAGATGGGCAGCCTGGTAGAGAGGACTCGTGGCAAGGCAGCGGCAGTAGGACCAGGGTGGGCAAGGCGGTGGCTGGCACACCCAGTGAAGCAGCAGATTGTGGAATGGGGTGCACAAGGCTGCAGCTAGCTAGCAAGGCAGCAGCAGGCGGACCTGGCAAGGTGGCGGCTGGCAAACCAAGTGGTCCCACATTCGTGTGCAGATATACTGGGAGGAACAACCGGGGAGAGGGATGGACCACACAACCCAAAGCCCCAGCATGGGGAAATAAAGCCTCAAACCACTGACTGAAAATACCTGTGGGGTTTTCGGCAGAAGGAGAGACTCCCAGCCTTACTGGAGAGTTCATTGGAGAGACCCACAGTGTCCTAGAACACAAACCCACCCACACAGGAATCAGTAACAGAAGGGCCCACTTTGCTTGTAGGAAGTGGGGAAAGTGACTGAAATCTGGCAGAGAGCAGAGCAAGCACCATTATTCCTTCTCGGATCCCTTCCCCACAAACAGCCTCACAACACAGCAACATCGGTTGCCCCACCCTGGTGAACACCTAAGGCTCCTCCCCTCACTACCTAACAGGCACATCAAGATAAAAAAAAAAAAAATGGCCCAAATGAAAGAACAGAACAAAGCTCCAGAAAAAATACAAGTAAGCCACGAAGAGAGAGCCAACCTATCAGATGCACAATTCAAAACACTGGTAATCAGGATGCTCACAGAATTGGTTGAATTTGATTGCAATTTAGATGAAAAAATGAAGGCTACCCTAAGTGAAATAAAGGAAAATGTACAGGAAACCAATAGTGATGGGAAGGAAACTGTGACTCAAGTCAACAGTATGGCCCAGAAGGAAGAAAGAAACATCCAACCAGAAAAGAATAAAGAAACAAGAAATCAAAAAAATGAGGAGAGACTTAGGAACCTCAAGGACATCTTTAAATGTCCCAACATCCGAATTATAGGGGTACCAGAAAGAGAAGAGGAAGAGCAAGTGGAAAAGTTATTTGAACAAATAATAAAGGAGAACTTCCCCAATCTGGCAAAGGAAATAGACTTCCAGGAAGTCAAGGAAACTCAGAGAATCCCAAAGAAGTTGGACCCAAGGAGGAACACACCAAGGAACATTATAATTACATTACCCAGGATTGAACATAAGGAGAGAATCCTAGGAGCAGCAAGAGAAAAGGAGACATTTACCTACAAAGGAGTTCCCATAAGACTATCAGCTGATTTCTCAAAAGAGACCTTATAGGCAAGAAGGGGCTGGAAAGAAGTATTTCAAGTCATGAAAGGCAAGGACCTCCATCCAAGATTGCTCTAGCCAGCAAAGCTTTCATTTAGAATGGAAGGGTAGATAAAATGCTTCTCAAATAAGGTCAAGTTAAAGGAGTTCATCATCACCAAGCCCTTATTATATGAAATGTTAAAGGGACTTTTCTAAGAAAAAGATAAAAAATATGAACAGTAAAAAGATAGCAAACTCACAGGTATTAACAACCACACCTAAAACAAAAACAAAAGCAAACTCAGCAAACAAGTAGAACAGGAACAGAAAGACAGAAATGGAAATCACATGGAGGGTTATAAACAGGAGAATGGGAGAGGGAGAGGGGGAAAACGTACAGAGCATCAGTAGCATAGATAGTAGATAGAAAATAGAAAGAGGAAGGGTAAGAATAGTATAGGAAATGTAGAAGCCAAAGAACTTATATGTATGACCCATGGGCATGAACTAAAGGGGGGAAATGTGGGTGGGAGGGTTTGTGCAGGGTGGAAGGGAATGAAGGTGGGAAAATGGGACAACTGTAATAGCATAATCAATAAAATATATTTAAAAAAATTATATGGAACATAAAATAACCCCTAATAACCTCAGCAATCTTGAGAAAGCAGAACAGAGTAGGAGGGATCACAATACCTGATATCAAACTATGCTACAAGGCCACTGTAATCAAAATAGTCTGGTACTGGCACAAGAACAGACACATAGATTAATGGAACAGAGTAGAGAGCCCAGAAATAAACCTATATCTCTCTACTCAATCAATATTGACAAAGGGGGCAGGAGCATAAAATGGAGTAAAAATAGTCTCTTCAGTAAATGGTGTTGGGAGATCTGGACAGGTACAATTTACATACAAAAAAAGAAACAAAGAAACTAGACCACCAAATTACACCATACACCAGAATAAACTCAAAATGGATGAAAGACTTAAATAGAAGTCATGACACCATAAAAGTCCTAGAGGAAAACATAGTCAGTAAAATTTCAGATATCCTGAGAAGCAATATTTTCACTGATATATCTCCTAGGGCTAGGGAGATAAAGGAAACAGTAAACAAATGGGACTACATCAAAGTAAAAAGCTTCTGCACAACTAAAGAAAACATCATCAAAATGAAAAAAGACATCCAAACATTTTTGCCAATGATACCTCAGACAATGGTGTCATTGCCCAAAATACATAAAGAACTCATACGTCTCAACACCAAGAAGACAAACAATCCAATTAAAAAATGGGCAAAGGACCTGAACACACATTTCTCCAAGGAGGACATACAGAGGATCCAGAGACATATGAAAGGATGCTGAGCATCACTAGCCATCAGAGAGATGCAAATTAAAACAACGATGAGATACTACCTCACACTGGTCAGAATGGCCATCATAAACAAATCAACAAACAACAACTGCTGGTGAGGATGTAGAGAAAAGGGGACCCTAGTGCGCTGTTGGTGGGAATGCAAACTGGTGCAGCCATTGTGGAAAAGAGTACGGAATTTCTCAAAAAACTAAAATGGAACTGCCTTTCGACCCTGTGATTCCACTGCTGGGATTATATCCTAAGAATCTTTTTTTTTTTTTTAACTTCTTTTAAAATTTTATTTTAATTGTTGTTCTTGTACAGTTTTATGTCTTTTGCTCCCATTCCAGCCCACCGCCCCAGCCTTCCCCAACCCCTCCCATTTCCACCACCGCTAGTTTTTGTCCATGTGTCCTTTATACTTGTTGCTCCAAACCCTTCCCCTTTCCCCATGAAATTCCCTCCCCTCTCCCCTCTGGTGACTATCAACCCCTTCTCAATTTCAGTGTCTTTGGTTATATTGTGCTTGTTTGATTATTTATTTGATTAGGTTCCTGTTAAAGGTGAGATCATATGGTATTTGTCTTTCACTGCCTGGCTTATTTCACTTAGCATAATGCTCTCCAGTTCCATCCATGCTGTTGTGAAGGGTAGGAGCTCCTTCTTTCTTTCTGCTGCATAGAATTCCATTGTGTAAATGTACCATAGTTTTTTGATCCATTCCTTTACTGATGGGCACCTAGGTTGCTTCCGACACTTGGCTATTGCAAATTGTGCTGCTATGAACATTGGGGTGCATAGGTTCTTTTGGATTGGTGTTTCAGGGTTCCTAGGATATAATCCTAGCAGTGGAATTGCTGGGTCAAAAGGTAGGTCCATTTTTAGTTTTCTTAAAAAATTCCATATTGCTTTCCATAGTGGTTGTACCAGTCTGCAATCCCACCAACAGTGCACTAGGGTCCCCTTTTCTACACAACCTCTCTAACACTTGTTGTTTGTTGCTTTGTTTATGATGGCCATTCTGACTGGTGTGAAGTGGTATCTCATTGTGGTTTTCATTTTCATCTCTCTGATAGCAAGTGATATTGAGCATCTTTTCATGTGTCTCTGGATCCTCTGTATGTCCTCCTTGGAGAAGTGTCTGTTCAAGTCCTTTGCCCATTTTTTAATTGGGTTGCTTGTCTTCTTAGAGTGGAGTCGTGTAAGTTCTTTATATATTTTGGAGATTAAACCCTTGTCTGAGGTATCATTGGCGAATATATTTTCCCATACAGTTGGTTCTCTTTTTATTTTTCTTTAGCCGTGCAGAAGCTTTTTATTTTGATGAGATCCCATTTGTTTATTCTTTCCTTTATGTCCCTTGCTTTAGGGGACATGTCAGTAAAAATGTTGCTGTGTGAAATATCTGAGATTTTCCTGCCTACATTCTCCTCTAGGACTTTAATGGTGTCACAGCTTATATTTAAATCTTTTATCCACCTTGAATTTATTTTTGTGTATGTTGTAAGTTGGTGTTCAAGTTTCATTTTTTTGCATGTAGCTGTCCAGTTCTCCCAACACCACTTGTTGAAAAGGCTACTTCATTTTATGTTGCTGCCTCCTTTAATTGACCGTAGAGAACTGGGTTTACTTCTGGGCTCTCTGTTATATTCCACTGGTCCATGTGCCTGTTTTTGTGCCAGTACCAGGCTGTTTTGATTACAGTGGCCTTGTAATACAGTTTGGTGTCAAGTATTGTGATCCCTCTTACTTTGTTCTTCTTTCTCAAAATTGCTACAGCTATTCGAGGTCATTTATGGCTCCATATAAATTTTTGAAGTGTTTGTTCTATGTCTGTGAAATATGCCATTGGTACTTTAATAGGTATTGTATTGAATCTGTAAATTGCTTTGGGTAGTATGGACATTTTGATGATGTTAATTCTTCCAATCCATGAACATGGTATATGTTTCCATTTGTTTGTGTCTTCCTTGATTTCTTTCTTCAGTGTTGTGTAGTTTTCTGCATATAGGTCTTTTACTTCCTTGGTTAGATTTATTCCTAGGTATTTTATTTTTCTTTTTGCTATATCGAATGGGATTTTTTTCTTGATTTCTGCTTCTGCTCTTTCATTGTTGGTATACAGAAATGCCTTTGATTTCTGGATATTGACTTTGTATCTGGCTGTTTGGCCAAATTCATTTATTAGGTCGAGCAGCTTTTTGGCCAAGTCTATAGGATTTTCTATGTACACTATCATGTCATCTGCAAATAATGATAGTTTTGTTTCCTCCTTTCCAATTTGGATGCCTTTTATTTCCTTTTCTTGTCTAATCGCTGTGGCCAATACTTCCAATACATATTGAATGGAAGTGGTGAAAGTGGACAACCTTGTCTTGTTACTGATCTTAGTGGAAA